>JAHHUM010000367.1:230841-408332 GCA_036173005.1 Crenichthys baileyi
AGCCCTTTTTATGAAAAACGTCTTGCAACATATCTTTTCTTGCACCATCGCTGTCAATGAGATCATTGCTGCTAAAGCGCCCAAAAAAACCCGATCATGCAGAGATATGCCATAATCGCACATATTCATGCAAATGACCTACTGTGCTTTGATTTTTGATGTAATAATTAATAGGAAAAAAAAAAAGTCTTTATAAGGCAGATTAAACCCTTTCATTAGCAAACACGATGATCAAATCACTTTTTGCAGGTGAAAAGTCACCCTTTTTTAAGGCAGCATGGGGTGAAAAGGACACTGTATGCTTTACACTGAAAATACATAAAAATATTTTCGTGTCCCCCAAAAAACAATTGAAACAAAACTGTTGTATATCATTAAGATATTTGAAAACAAACTAATCGAATTCAGTAAAATCATTGGAAAATAATATATTTTTATGTACAGTACAGTAAAAATTGCAGGCCGTGAAAAAAGGTACTGTAAACAAAGAATGCTTTCCAAAAAGGGAAGTGTTATTCATTTTTTCCTCAATCAACAAAATGCAGTGAATGAGTAAAAGAGAAATCTAAATCAAATCGATATTTGGTGTGACCAAAAAACAGCATCAATTCTTCTGGGCACACTTGTACACATTTTTTGAAGGAACTCGGGTGGTAGTTTGTTCCCAAACATCTTTGGAAAACCTACAGCCCTTTTTTGGGTTTAGGCTTTCTCCTCCTGTCTCTCCATGTAATCCCAGACACAGTCCATGATGTTGAGATCAGGGCTCTGTGAGGGTGTTTACCTGGTAGACTTTGCGGCTGGATTTCCAGTGAGAAATAATAGTAAAGGCAGAGTAAGGTGGAAGTAGCAGTAGTTTATTCAGGCGCACACCATTCAGACCTAACAGCATCAAGCCTCCTTAACAAGCCTCAATTGCGGCCTTAAATAGGGACAGCTGATAAAGGACTAAACCATTCTTTACATGGAATTTAACATTTTACAACTTCCAACTCAAACAGACATTTTATCAAATATAAACATATTCCCCCTTACTTTTTATAAATATTTTATATTTTTTTAAACCTACAACCAAAACACCATAAAACCTCACAACTACTATGTGCACAAATCCCCCACATTTTCCATGGTCTCTCCTGGAACCTATATATGGTGTCTGGACCCCCGGGGAAGTATTTGTCCAAACACCCTCGAGAGGACACAGAAAAGATAGGTGAGTTACTTTCTTAGCACAACACTTCTCCTTCACTCACACTTTTAACAGATTTTACACAAACATGTTGCTCAAGTTTTCAAAACAGTACACCTTATTTGCTCTGAATAACACACAACAATGGATGCCAATACATGTCGGCCCAGGTCCATGTACCAATACCCTAGAGGGGCAACTAGCCCCCACACCCAGGAGGCGGTCCCCTTCATTCCCGTGGTGGAGACAGGAAGACCGCCCAAGCCACCAATTCAGAGTGGTGCCGGTACCACCCGAACCCAAACAACCCCGGCCCAGACCCTGACCCCTGTCCCGACCCCTAGCGACCCTTGTCCCCATCCAGAAAGGGAGCCAAATGGTCCAAACGAGTTCGCCAACCAGAGCCATCCCAGGACAAAACAATCCCAACCCCTCAATTAATTCCGGTCTCAATCCCCTGAACCTCCCAGCCCCCATGAATTTCCCCACAGGGCCACCCCCATCCAGGACACAGATATTGAACACATGCCCCCAAACCCATATGCTATGAATCCCCTCCCCACAGAGGCACACCCCCACAGGAGAGCTCCACCCCCGAAAAGACGTTGAAGACACGTCCACACAGCGCAAGCTCCACACACAGCCACGCTCCAGGCACCCCCGCCACATCCCGCCTCCCACCACACAGTGCGATGCAACAGCAAAGCAAGGGCCCCACGCAACACCACTCCAGCCTCCACCTGCAAGTGCCACAGAGCAGACACCACCAAGCCCCGTAATCACAATGGGCCCCGACCCCACACCAAGATGGGAGCAACTCACCCAGCAAGCAGTCTTTGGCCGGCAGCATACACCCGGGGCAGTAGGCCCCCACCATGCCCCTGCAACCACACAAACAAACCACATCACCGCCACTGGAACGACAGCCCAGGGAGAAACACCAACCAAGTTAGCTCCGAACGTCACTGCTCAGCCAATCCAAATGCAGGCGGGAACACATCCAAAAAGAGGGCACAACCCCCCCATCCTGGATGCTTCAACCCCTCTGCGCCACCCTCCTTAGTGTTATAACACAGGAGTGATACTCAAAAATCTCTAACTGTCCAAGTTGGAAGTTTGACTTCAGGAGGGTAGACTCTGATTTTTTTTTTTAACAAATATTTTAATGAGTGAGAATTGAATGTGCATTAACACTGGCAACACTCAAATTATTTAGCATTGATCATCAGGACAAGGCCCCGCTTGTTATCCTTAAAAAATATAGGCTACAAAACAACAATATACTCTAGACTCTGGACATAGCCAGGTGTACAGATTTTAAGGGGTTTCTGTTAATAAACTTGCAAATTCATAATGTGAATAAAACCACAGGAAGTTTCCCGAATATCTAAAACTAAAACATTACTGACAGAAACATTTTAAAATTCACTCTGCCATGCCAAGTTTTCATGGTTTAGGTCATGCTTAGCCTTATCAAACTAAATATGGAAAGACACGCTATATACTGATGTTTGCAGGAAAAAAGACAGCCGATTTTTTTCACCTAAAATCACAGAACCTTTAGTTTCTGTTTTGCAGGTTCTCCTTATATCTACAGTGGACTACTACATTCCTGCCATAAATCAGAGGACCGTATTAAGCAATCATAACAGCGCATCTTTTAATAGAGAGAGCGCATAGCTCTGATTGCGGGCGTGCACCTTTATTCGAAAGCCTTTGAACGCAGCACGGCGAGCAGTAAAACACGCCCCCTGCACCCATCTGTTCCCTCTCGCAGAAAAATTACGCTCTCTCGCTCTGTTTAGTGGGCGTATTTGTCAGTTGGGGGCAGAAACTCTTCTGATTGATCTGATTGGCTGGATTTTCACCTCATATCCGGTCGCAGCCGGCACAGGACATTGCCTTATAGGAGAAGAAGAGCAGGAAACGTGACGTGGATTAACAGCGTTGAAAAAAACTAGGAATATATAAGAAGGAAAGGAAAAGCTGGTTGTTGATTGCAACACTTTTTTTTACCGGTGACATTTATCCAAAAAGAAATCAAGATTCTTACAGATGTTAAGAGTGGTGTGAGACTCACTTTCTTCAATGCTGTCCTCAACTGTATCAAACAACAATGTCAATAAAACGGTTATTATAATCAGATTCATCTGATTGATCTGATTGGCCGGATTTTCACCTCATATCCGGTCGCAGGACATTGCCTTAAAAAACAATTCATCAGGAACCCATATTCAATTTGGAATTTATACCAAACCTTATTTTCTCTAAATTTGGAGGACTTAACTTCCTCTTATTTTGCAACTATAATGTTGAAAAAATCCCCGCAAAATTATCTGGTTTCCATAAGCAGATGCTTCTTTCTTGGTCACTGATCTACAAGCATAATTTCTCCCCCCATAGATACTATTTATAGAACAATAAAGACATCTTATATAAAAACAAATCCTTATTCTAGCCTAATTGGTTTACTCACAATATACTTTTTGTCAGGATCTGGAGTCATCTGCTGCCTGCTGCTAACACCTTTCCAACACTAGGTGCCGCCAGCAGAAGAGTCCTGAGGCGACAGGTGTTGCGCATCTATTCATCAGCTGGGAACCATAAAGAGGATGGTTGCCAACACCTCGTCTCCGTGGCAATCTTCTGGCCAGCTCTGAAAACTTTAAAAAAATTGCTGTGAAGGATTTTTGAAGTATTTTTCTCTGTGACTTCTAACTTCCCCTGTTACCTGTTCTAGGTGCGATTTCTGCCTGACCTGTCCCAGTTCCCCGTTGTGGTACTGGCTACTTCCTGGAATTGGACTGAACCTGTCAAACGGGGCTTCTTTCCTGACACTTATCCTCTCCCTGGCGGTTTCCCCAGATTCTACAGTAAGAGAATGTTTTGGTTAGGTCCTATTCTGAGGTTCAGCCACTAATCATTTCTCTTTGTGTTTTTTCAGTGACGGGAGATTAGATTCTCCGCTCCTGTTGTGCTTGTCCAAGTTTTCAGTAAACTTCTTTATTTAACAAGTTCTCTGAGTGTCTCTGCATGTGGGTTAAGTCGGCTGTAAAAATCATGACAGAACACTCAGGCCAGCCTAACCCAGCGGAGACCCTTCAGAGATTCATGCGCACGGTTCCATTCTCCAAACCCTTCTAGACCGGCAGCTGCAAACAAACTAGCAGCTAGAGCATTTGGCATCGTTGTTCCGAGGTGCTTGTAGTCCCGAGTCCGCCGCACCCATTGGGGGCGCTGCGGAGCCCCTGGAGCCCCAACATCAGCCACCTTTCTGAGAGGTTACTTCTCTTGACCCTGAGAAGTTCTCCGGAGGTATGGGCGGATGCCGCGGATTTTTACTCCAGTGTAGCTTGGTGTTTAACCGGTCGCCCCGAGCGTTTTCTCACGATGAGGGTAAGATCTCATATGTCTTGGGCTTGTTAAAGGGGAGAGCGCTCCGGTGGGCGGAGGCACAATTTTCCAACTGCACTAGTTTCGGTGTGTCTTATGAGGCTTTCATTGGGGAGTTTAAACAGACTTTTGATGTAGCTTCAGATCAGTCCTGTACTGCCCGCAAGTTGTGGGCACTAAAACAGAGGAATCGTTCTTTAGCTGATTTTTCTATTGATTTCCGGACATTGGCTGCGTCCTCAGGCTGGAACGCAAGCGCGTTAAAGGCGGCGTTTTTCCAGTCTCTGGACGAGCCCATTAAGGACGAGTTAGTCCTCTTAGATGAGCCAGAGGGGTTAGATAAGTACATTGATTTGGCTGTCCGCATTTATTCTCGCCTACGGGAGAGGAGGAGGGATCGCTCCGAGAGGGCAGTGGGGCGGTCTTCCCCGTTTCCCACGTCCCCGTTACCAGTGTCATTAGAGCCTCAAGTCAGCCACCCTGAGACCGAGCTCATGCAGGTAGGGAGAGCCAGTCTCTCGCCTGGAGAGCAACGACAACGCCGGGAGGCTAACCAATGTTTTTATTGTGGTGCCTCCGGCCATTTCATTTTCGCTTGTCCTGTCCGGCCAAAAGGGCGGGTCCGCCGGCTGTGATGGGGCAACCGACGGACCAATCCTCCAGTAGTAAAACCCCTCGATTAACGTTACCAGCTACCTTATTTTTGAACCATCACGCTAAGGGTTTATCTTCCCTAGTTGATTCTGGCTGTGACTTGAACTTGACTGACTATGATTTTGTTTCCAAGAAACAAATTGCCACAGAGAGGTTGGCCCAGCCGCGTCGGGTTTTAGCCTGGGTTATCACTACATGAGATCACCCATCAGACACAGCCACTTGAGCTTATTTTGTCCAGTCATCACCGAGAACAGGTGTCTTTTTATGTTTTTTCCCATTGCTCAGAGTACGTTAGTACTCGGTTTCCCCTGGCTCCAGCGTCATAACCCCCATATTAATTGGGTGGATTTGCGGGTGGAGGCTTGGTCTGAGGGTTGTCTCAGTTCATGTTTACAGTCAGCCGTCTGCCCTGCAACCCCTGGTAAGGAGGGTGAAGAGGAGGAACTCCCAGATTTAACCAGGGTCCCCTCCGAGTATCACGACCTCAAAATGGTTTTTAGCAAATTTCGGGCTCTGTCTCTGCCGCCTCATAGACCGTACGACTGCGTTATTAACCTCCTCCCAGGTGCTCCTTTGTCCTCCAGTCGGCTCTGTAGCATCTCTAGGCCAGAGAGAAGAGTAATGGAGAAATACATTGCGGATTCTTTAGCTGCTGGAATTATCCGTCCTTCTTCATCTCCTTTAGGGGCAGGTTTCTTTTTTGTGGGGAAAAAGGACGGAGGTTTACGCCCCTGTATAGATTACAGGGGTTTGAACGCAATTACTGTAAAGAATAAATATCCTCTTCCTTTGTTAGCTTCTGCGTTTGAGCCTATACATGGCGCTGTTGTTTTCTCAAAGCTCAGAAATGCCTACCACTTAGTCAGAATCTGCCAGGGAGATGAGTGGAAGACGGCATTCAAGACTCCCCTGGGACATTTTGAATATCTAGTTATGCCTTTCGGCCTAAGTAATGCCCCAGCAGTTTTTCAGGCACTCGTCAACGACGTGTTGAGAGATTTTTTAAATATTTTTTTATTTGTATACCTGGACGACATTTTGATTTTTTCCAGAAGTCTTGAGGAACACCGCCGCCATGTTAGACAAGTCCTACAGCGCCTCCTCGAGAACAGACTGTATGTTAAAGTGGAGAAGTGCGACTTCCATCAGTCGACCGTCAGCTTCCTGGGGTTCGTGTTGGAGGAGGGACAGGTTCGCGCTGACCCAGGAAAGGTTCGAGCAGTGATGGACTGGCCAGTACCTGACTCCCGGAGGAGGTTGCAGCAGTTCTTGGGGTTCGCCAACTTCTACCGAAGGTTTATTAGAAATTACAGCCAGGTGGCGGCCCCATTAACTGCGCTAACTTCCACCAAGACGACCTTCAGCTGGGGATCGGAGGCCGAGACCGCCTTAACCCGGCTGAAAAGGCTGTTCTCCCAGGCGCCGGTTCTGATCCATCCTGACTCTACAAGGCAGTTTACGCTGGAGGTAGACGCCTCGGATAACGGGGTGGGAGCGGTTCTCTCCCAGCTTTCAGACCTGGATGGAAGGCTTCACCCCTGCGCCTTTTTCTCCTGTCGGCTGACCCCTGCTGAACGGAACAATCAGGTTGGAGACAGGGAGCTGCTGGCCATTAAGTTGGCCCTAGAGGAGTGGAGGCATTGGCTGGAGGGCGCCGAACACCCCGTGTTGGTCTGGACAGACCATAAAAATTTGTCATACATCCAATCAGCTAAGCGTCTTAATGCACGTCAATCACGTTGGTCACTTTTCTTTTCTATTTCTATTTCTATTTCTATTTCTTTTAGGCCAGGATCGAAGAACCTTAAACCTAAAGCTCTGTCCCGCCAATTCGGACCTGAAGATTCAGAAAGAAAGGCCGAGTCGATCCTGCCGCCAAGCTGTACAGTGGGCTCTTTAACCTGGGAGATAGAGGACCTGGTGCGGCGAGCCCTTCCTGATGATCCTGGGCCAGGAACTGGACCCCCTGGAAGGACCTACGTTCCAGCTTCAGTGCGATCCTGACTGATCGCCTGGTTCCATTCGGCCAAGTTCTCCGCCCACCCTGGTGTCAGTAGGACCATCGGCGCAATTTCCAGACGTTATTGGTGGCTGTCCCTTCACCGAGACACCAGGGAGTATGTGAAGGCCTGCCACCTGGTTCCTTTCAGAAAGCTGCCGTCGGCCCTCCAAACAGCTAGATTGATGGTCAAACATGTTTTCCGCCTGCATGGCATCCCCAGTTCCCTGTTGTCTGACAGGGGTCCTCAGTTTACTTCCCGTGTCTGGAGACATTTCTGTGACACCGCGGGGGCGAAGGTGGCATTAACTTCTGGTCATCACCCCCAGTCTAATGGCCAGGTGGAGCGCCTCAACCAGGAGCTGGAGGCGGCCCTGCGGTGCGTAACGTCCACCTGTCCCGCTGAATGGAGCGACCACTTGAGGTGGATCGAATACGCTCACACCTCCCACGTCTCTTCAGCCACCGGCTACTCGCCTTTCGAAGCCTACTTGGGAAACCAGCCCCCGTTGTTCCCATCTGAGAAGAAGGACATCACTGTCCCTACTGTGCGACACCACATCCGGAGATGTAAGCGGGTATGGAACGCCGCCAGCCGGGCGCTTCGCCCTACAGCAGCCCAAAACAAGCCCTACGCAGACCATCAATGTCTGCCCGCTCCTAGTTACCTCCCAGGTCAGAAGGTTTGGCTCACCAAACGGGACATCCCATTCAAGTCCCTGTCCAGAAAGCTTTCTCCAGGTTCATCGGGCCCTACGTGGTTGATTCTCTTGTTGGTCCTGCCTCTGTTTGCCTCCATCTGCCTACCAGTCTGCGTGTTCGTCCTGTTTTTCACGTTTCTCAATTGAAGCCTGTCCAGACCAGCCCGCTCTGCCCTCCGGCCTTGCCCCCTCCGCCCGCCCGGGACTTAAAGGGCCACCCTGTCTACTCTGTTCGCCGCATTGTGGCCTCTCGACGACGGGGACGTGGATGTCAGTACCTCGTCGACTGGGAGGGGTACGGTCCGGAGGACCGCTCCTGGATTACGGGTTCCTTCATCATCGATCCCTCCCTGATCCGGGATTTCCGGGCCTCCCAAACCGCGTCTTCTGGTCCGCCAGGAGGCGGCCGTTGAGGGAGAGGTGGTGTCAGGATCTGGAGTCATCTGCTGCCTGCTGCTAACACCTTTCCAACACTAGGTGCCGCCAGTAGGAGAGTCCTGAGGCGACAGGTGTTGCGCATCTTTTTTTTAGCTGGGAACCATAAAGAGGATGATTGCCAACACCTCGTCGCCTGAGTGTTTTTGCCTCCGTGGTAATCTTCTGGCCAGCTCTGAAAACTTTTACAAAAATTGCTGTGAAGGATTTTTGAAGTATTTTTCTGTGTGAATTCTAACTTCCCCTGTTACCTGTTCTAGGTGCGATTTCTGCCTGACCTGTCCCAGTTCCCCGTTGTGGTACTGGCTACTTCCTGGAATTGGACTGAACCTGGCAAGCGGGGCTTCTTTTATCCTCTCCCTGGCGGTTTCCCCGGATTCTCCAGTAAGAGAATGTTTTGGTTAGGTCCTATTCTGAGGTTCGGCCACTAATCATTTCTCTTTGTGTTTTTTCAGTGACGGGAGATTAGATTCTCCGCTCCTGTTGTACTTGTCCAAGTTTTCAATAAACTTCTTTATTTAACAAGTTCTCTGAGTGTCTCTGCATGTGGGTAACGTCGGCTGTAAGAATCATGACACTTTTAGTTCATCAATTGTTCAACTCTAATGGTTCATTAATGACATATCAAGATTTTGTCACGAAATACGGTATCATTATACCGTTTAAAGAATTCAATATTATAATAAATGCAATCCCTACTGGAGTAGTCATTTTACTTAAAAGTAATGCAGGACAGAACCTTACTCTATTGCCTTTTGATCCAACTAAACTCGAAATTGGTCAAATTTGTTTTTCCTCATTCCGTAATTGCAACGTCGTATACGTTCCTTATTTTCAGCATCGATTCAGCGGCGCCGGATTCATTTTAGAGGTGGGGGGAAACACTATATTGTTGGTGCCTACTTAAGGGGTGTTTTTAGGGTCTTGATATATTGGGGGCTTTAGCCCAGAACCCTCCTTCCTCCTGTTCTCTCTTTAAAAGTTGCCCTTTATAGTCTCTGTTTATCTATTTTGACCACTATGTTTATTCCTCCTGCTACCTGCTACCGCGGTCAAGTGAGCCGACAGTCAGAAATACGAGGTCACGCCAGCCGACGCTATAGCGCTCTCTTAAAGATTAGCTTCGCGCATACAAGGTGCATTACGGTAGTGGAGCAGACAGGATGCCGATCCTGGCAAAGGTTGAGACCGCGTATTTCTGACTGTCGGCACACTTGACCGCAGTTACCTGCTGAGTGGGGCTCACCCCAGTCTCAGTATAAATGGTGAGACCGGACAAACGGTTCCTAAAGAAGACGTTTTTTCTTCAGCCTTTAGGAACCAGTGAACTCCAGACCTTAAAGGGCTGTGTCTTTTCTCATAGAATCTAGGGTTAATATGCAGTCAGAGGCTCCCTGCGCAAATGAACAGGGAGGATAAATCAGGGCGGAGGCTGACATGACAAACTATGACAAAGAAGTTTCGTTCAAAATTATTCACAGAATTTAACCATCCAAACTTTTTTTTAGAGCGCATTAACAAAATTATTTGCTCATTCTGTGAAGAAAACCCAGAAGACGTATATCATTTATTCTGGTCTTGCCCCATCTCTACTCAATTTTGGAAAAAAAATTGCACTTTGATTTCGACACATAATAAGCCGAATCTTTCTTTTTGCTTTGAACATGTATTGTTTGGATTCATTGACTTTTCAATAGCCAAAAAACCCCAATTTTATATTATCAACCTTATTATATACTTAGCTAAATTGCATATTCATAAATGTCGTTATACCAAACAAAAACCACTTATTTTCATTTTTGAAAATGAGTTCAAACAATACATTGAAACTATCAGAAATTCCTCCAATGTTAAAGCGATTACAACCCACACCTTATGTACCATTTTCAATATATTTGTGTATTATGCGACTATAAAACATTGTCTCCATCTGTAACCCCCTGGCGGCTGTTAATATGTATAATGTACTCCTGTACTGTTTTGCAGTATATACTTCAATAAAGTTGATAAAAACAAACAAAAAAACATTGGCTTTTAGGAGAAGAGCTGGGAACGTGACATGGATTCAAAGCATTGAAGAAAACGAGGAATAAATAAGAAGGTAAGGAAAGGAAAAGCTGGTTGTTGATTGCAACACTTTTTTTATCGGTGACATTTATTTTATTTATATTTTTCAAGGCTGTCCCCTAAGGATGCTTATTTTTCTTTTTCTATGTGTTTTCTAAGTGTTTTAAATTTCTGACTGTATCCTATGTTGCATTCTGAGCCGGATGTCTCAACAAAATTTTATTATGGTCTCATAATGACAGTAAAGATTCTTGAATGACTATTGATTACTTTATTAGCAATCGGTTAGCTGTGGATATGTTAAATTAATTAGCCTGAGACAATTTCTAGATGTCAAAATCTCAACACTAACAGTATGTCTCTGAGAGGAAGTTTCCTCTAAACTCTGGATGCTGATTATAATAACCGTTTTATTGACATTGTTGTTTGATACAGTTGAGGACAGCATTGAAGAAAGTGAGTCTCACACCACTCTTAACATCTGTAAGAATCTTTTTCTGCGAGAGGGAACAGATGGGTGCAGGGGGCGCGTTTTACTGCTCGCCGTGCTGCGTTCAAAGGCTCTCGAATAAAGGTACACGCTCGCGATCAGAGCTATGCGCTCTCTCGATTAAAAGATGCGCTGTTGTGATTGCTTAATACACTCCTCTGATTTTTGGCAGGAATGTGACGCCATAGACTACATGTACATGTATGACCTGGGGAGAAGAAGGTTGTTACGTGTGCGGAGGAACACCTGCCTGCTGGGCTGAAATAGCATCTAAAGGCACTTTATTATTGGCATTATGTAGCTTTTCATCTAATATAAGAATGTAATGTATGTACAGATGGTGGAATTAAATCCAGGTAGACATTTGAATCAATCAAAAGTGTGTGCTCTAAAACCACCCTAACCAACATAAAATTAGATTTAATAATACAAAACAGTGTCCACTTTTAAGTTCAGTGTACTTTATATTACTCCACATGTGTAAGCCACTGTGTGAAATATGTTCACTCATCATTTGTTAGCATTGTTTAACGAATCTGTAAATAAAGGCTGAGAATCTTTATTCTACATTTCAGTGTATTTCTTTTCACAAAAACACCTCAGTTGTTATTTGGGGATTAAGAGTAAAGGAAGCTGAATACCTATACAAACCACAATGTTTACATTTTATTTGTAAAAATTAAAGAAATATCAATTTTCTTCCATTTTATAATACTGTACTACTTTGCATCGGTGTTTCACAGAAACTCCCAATAAAATACACACAAGATTAGAATGACAAAATGTGACAAAGTTCAAAATGAAGAATGTTTGCAAGGCAAAGGTGTTCAAGTTTTTATTTTTTTCTAACTTGTCTATTGTTTCGACTCTTTGTCATGTTTTACGTTGTGCATGTGGTTGATACCTGTGATGGAAAATATAGACCATGTCATATCCACGGACTGGGTGCGGTTTAGTAGTGTGCGGTGTCTCTTCTCTTCCCCTCCTTTCTGCACAGGGTGTGGCGGGCAGGTGCTGCCGCACAGCTGATCTCCATCAGAGCGCAATCAGCAGAGCTTTAAGAGGAGTTGGAACCTGGATGGAGACGTCAGCCCGTTATCGCTATTTGCGTGACCTTGTTAAAGGAAGCCGTTCGTGAATTTGGAGTTCCAGCCTGCTCGTGTTTGCTCAGTCGAGCTTCAAGACTCCTACCAGATGTCCGGCTGTAAGTCTCCGCTCCGGGTCCGAACCACACAGCCCCGCTGCCCGTGCAGCGTTGAAGATTCCGCCCACCTGCCTGTCCACCCTCCAACGGCACCCTCCTCGACCGCAGAAAGGATCCCTCCCAGGAAAATAATTATCAAAGCCGCTGCACTCGCACATCTACCCATTGCCGGTCCCAGCTCCGTGGTAAACACGCCCCCCTCCCGGAAATCCCAGTCACGGATCCAGTAAGTTCCACCAAAAGACTCTCTGATAACTTACCCTGTCTGGACTCCAGTAACCTTATCATCTCACCTTCTATTGAAGATCCAGAGCTCCTGCTGATTCGGTCTGCCTCAAAATCTGCAATTGTTATCCACAGCAATAAACTCTTTGAAACGCTCTCTGTTGTCCTCATGGCTGTGTCCCCTTTAAGAGTCTCAGAAATAGCCGTTATGACAGACCAGAGACAAACAATTTGGCCCCTCTCATTTAAATGAAGAAAATGTAAGACATGATGTCTTCCAAAAAGCAAGGAGCCAGTTTGGACTTTTGGGGCTCAGTATCAGATGAGTCAAAGAAACGGGTGAAGCAACAGAAATCATATGTAGGAATCCACACTGATTTACTGTCAGCTGAACGGTTCTGTCATCTTTTTTTGCTCTAACAGCGACCTCTATTGTCCTGTGTCCTCCAGTCTGAAGCATTTATCTTTGCCCACATCGGAGGAGGAGCTCCGATCCAAAACTACCTCTTTCGTTTTTACAAGCTTCAAATAAAAATCTAAAAATTGTTGCTCAAAATGAGAGAAATTCCAAAATTTTGGGTTACAGTTGTATTCTCAACCAAATAAGACTGCGAATTAAGGTCTTTAGAAGAGAGAAAAAAAAGGCAGAATATTTAAGAACAAAATAAATGATCAATGTGCAAAAAAACAAAAACGGTACACCCCTGTTGCTGATATGCACTATTAAAAATGTCAGTTAACATCTCATCTATTGTCCCTCCATGTTTTTATTGGTCTATCCATAGCTCTCTGAGCTTACATCTGACAGCCAAAACACAAATTATTTCAGGAACCAACAAAGTAGCTCTATTAAAGACACATCTGAACATCACCTGATAAATTACATTTTTAACTCAAACTATTCACTGATCAGGTGTGCTGTTTTGTTCACCTAAACTGTCAAGTTAATATTTTTGGGGAAAAAATGATATTAACAGCTATTTCCAAGCAAAATCAGTTATTTGGTTAAAACATGCCAATTACTTGATACGCAGTAGCCCATGGATGTCATTACATCTACCTTTTGACTAATCTGCCAGTTAAGGGAGAGAAAAGAGATGCACGCTGCCACCGTTCTACAGTAGGATCAATGTAAATGCATTGTCTTCCAAATGTTTCAGTTTAATTGTTTGTGTTCAGACAACTTTTGTGGAAAAATACAGTGTAACTGTGACAATGGGAGAGAACCATGATTACTCTATCCCTAATCCTGACCTGCTTCATGCAAAGTGTCCCTAGTATGTCAGTTGGCAATATGCAGTATTTTTGATTTAAAAAAAATATGTATTTATTTATTATCATAAACCAGCTGCTCTCTAAAAGCCTCCGAGGTTTGTTATAGAGAATATTAGTGAAAAAAGAAGTACATCAATACATGATCCATAAATGGAAAGAGTATGACACAACTGTTACCAAGGCTTAATTCTCCACCACAGGCTGGGCAGGGAGAGTATTTTTCAGAGAAGCAGCAAAAAGGCCAATGCTAATTTCAGAGAAGCTGCAGAGATTTGGAGATCAGGAAGAAACTTCCACTATTTGGCCTTTTATGCAAAAAGATGAAAACCTTAAGTACACATTCAAATACATGTGTCATCTAGCCTTTAAAATAGGGTGGTGGCCTCAGCATGCTATGGGGATGCTTTTCTTTAACAGTGACAAAGAAGCTTGTCACAGTTAATGGGAAGATGGACTGACCTAAATACAGGGCAATCCTGGAATAAAACCTGTTAGAATCTTTAGAATACTGGAGCTGAGGTTCACCTTCCAGCAGGACTGCAAGCCTAAACATACAGCCAAGAGCTGTAAGTGAATGGTTTAGAACAAGAGTGTAAAGCTCCAGTCCTCAAGGGCCTCTTAGATGCTTTAGATGTGTCTTTGCTCCAATACTTCTGATTCAAATAGCCAAATTATCTCCTCAGCATTCCACATAGCTCTGCAGAACCCTAACAATGAACCATTCAGTTGATTCAAGAATGTTGAATCAGGGCAACATCTGCAATATGCAAAAACCGGTCCTGTATAAGTGAATTTAGACACCAAAGCACATTAATGTGTTAAAATGGCCCAGTCGAAGCCTAAAACTGACTGAGAATCAGTGGCAAAAAAATCACATTTCAGTGCTTCCAGTTCAATTCTGTTTGCCTTTTTTACTTCAGTGACATGTTCCTCTTTCTGTTTATACCGTTTCTGTGTGTAATGTGTCTTTGTGTATGCTTTAAATTTAAGTTAGGCTGTCAATCTCAAGCATAATTAGTATGTTTGAGTGTAAAAGCTGTCTCAGTATACTGTGAATGTAATGTAGAAACTATAGATGCCAACAGTGTCTACGGAGAACCGTCTGAAAGAGGAATATGTTTCATCTTGTACCCAAGAGTTAGGCTAGTTAGGCATTTTATTGTGATGATATTTTCTGCCCTCAAGAAGCACATAATAGAGTATTTGTTTGCATGTGAATCAATGTGTGGAAGGAATTTTACCTAAAACAATCTTCTGTCTGAATCCTCACAATCAGTTTGCTATTAATCAAAATGGACCTGTTCAAACACTTGCAGGCATGTTTTATAGCCCAGTCATGCACCTTTCACTGCTCCATCTGCATTCAAAACAATATTTTAGGGATATGCCTCCAAAGTTCACAGGAGTTCTCCATGTGAAGAAGACCTGATAAATCAAACCTGCAGGATTGTTCTTTTGACTATGTTGGAAAGAAAGAACAATGGAGTCGATGCAGGCTGTTAAAACTGTGATGATGCTGCTGTGCATAACAACCTGTGGAGCTGTGCCCACTTCTTCACCCAGCCAAGTAAAGCTCTCCAAAGCCCAGGTAACAAAAAAAGGTTATATTATGCATTGTTAGCTGATACTATGTTTTGCACATAAATCTATTCAGTACGTCTGCATGTTGCCAACTTTAAAGCTTGTGAAATGTATAGAAAACATAGTTTCTGGCATTAAGCATATGTAAACCTACATCAGATTTTAAATTCTATTTCAAAGCATTAAATCATTGCTTTCAGTTATACTGGTATGCAGGCTTACATGGTGCTCATGGGTCTTCAAGAAGAAAGTTATTTTAACCTGTACAACAGCAAAGCACCTATTTAATCATGCTTTTGACTGTGCAGCATATCATGGAATAGGATTCTGCTTAGTGATGCAGAATTGGAAATAAACACTAGACCATTTGTAAAAAGTTAGATTTTTTTTGCTTTGGGTGCTCTTTGCTGCATTGCTGTCCTCTGCTGTATGCTGTGCTATAGTGGTGGTCCTACAAGGTGTGGCTCTGGCCGTCGTATGTGGGTGCTGTGGGATGGGCGTCACTAGGCTTAGTGGTTGCATCGGGCTTTTCGGCCTTGTACTGGGGTGGGGTTTGTTTGTCTGCTGGGTGGTTCCTGGTGGGTGGTTTTCCTTGGCTGGATACAGTAGATGTTGCATAGATGTTGGTGGTTCTGCCGACTTATAACATTTTTATGACACACACATATAGGCATCCAGATGGAGTGTATTTTATTAATCTCAACTCTGGTGCCTGCGCTCACTTCTAAGGGTTAAGTTGTATGTAAACACTGACATTTTTTTTTTGGGGGGGGGGGGGGGGGGGGGGGTTCTTTTTAAATGTACTCTACAACAACACGCATCAACACCATATTTGAGCGGGCGGAGGTAGGCATGGGGTCTTTCTACACCCCTGTTCGCTGTTTGCCATCTGGGGTTTGAGGCTAGGAGAAGGATCGGGCCTTTTTGTCGGGGTCTAAGCCGGGGTTGGGAGTCGGGTCTTCGTGGTTGATTGGTGCTGGAGCTGGCATTTTGTCTCTCTCTCAATTGTTTGGATTGTTTTTGATCTTGGTCCCTGGCTTCGATGCCCAGTCCATTGGCTGGGGGAATGACGGGCTCCGACAGGTGGGTCTTGGCCCCTCCGGGGTTGAGGTATGGCGTTGGTGGGGGAGTCCGGTCTTTGGCGTGCTGTAGTGGCCTTCCTCTGATGCTTCCTTCTGTGGCACCGAGCTGCAGTTGCGGTCAGGTGGGTGGAGCAGTGGAGCACCCCTTGTACCTGCACTGGGGTGGCTGATGGGTTGTGCTCGGCCTTGGGTGGTTGGTCGGCACAGCCCGGTTCGGTTACCCGCCTAATGCATGTTTCTCTTGTTATGGAAATTCTTTTATTTAGTGCTCCAAAGTATTCCAAAGTGCTGTGAACTTTCATTAACCTCTCTCCTCTGACCTCTGTGTTTTTATTAGTGTTCTGTTATTTAGAACAGATGGACTCTAAATCTATTACCAGAAGGTTTATGGTTAATACTCCCTAAAGAGTTATGTTTTGAGGGAGGGCAGATGGCTGTCCTCATAAATAACATTGTTACCTCTGACCCCAGGTGGGGTCTAGAGGACCATGTCTCCAAACTCTTTTAAGTTGAGGTAACACCCACATACTGTTTAAATACTGTCTGTAAACTGTGTTCTGGGCTCTGTTTCACTGACTCGTCAGTGACAGGGTCTTCAAACGCAGAAATGCCTTTGAATAAAACTTATAAAGACAAAGTCCGGATTTTCTCTTATTGTGAGTTAATTTCTCTCCCACTTCGATAAGAAAATTCCATTATAATTTGGCGTCACGAACAGGATCCGACATGCCAGAGAAACGCAGGAGGGGGAAAGGACGTCTGGCCAGCCTGGAGACGTTGTCTTCAGTCCCTACATTTTATGGAGGGGGTCCTGGTGCCTGCCTGCGGCTTCTGGCTGATCGGATTCGAACTATTTGTCTTTAAATATATCTGGGTGAGAAGTTGCTCTGTATGTATATAATTTTTATTACACATTAACTATCATCTCCTAATTAATTGATTAGGTTCCGGAGTTGGGAGAAGGAAGACATCGGCTGAGGGCCAGGTCACCCTGTAAAAAGGTATACAGGGAGGGTTTTATTGGCAACAATAACACAAGCAAAACAAAGGGTTTTGCGGGTGGTTTTTAGCAATTTTCTACACCTTATAAAGGAGACAAAGCCAGTGGGCAGACGTGCTGCTGAACAGGTAAAATGGTTCTGGAATCAAAGGCATCAGGGGTGCGTCCTTCTCCAGACTCTGTGATTTATAAAATAATGAAAGGAAAAGGTGGGGATGATTGTGTAAATGTGCTTTAATTTGGGAAGATAAGTTTGGTTTTCCACAGGGTGAAAGTTTGAGTGTAAATAAGTTAAATAGTTAAATAAAAATAGTTTAAATAGTTTAAAGTGAAACAGTTGATGGATGGAGATGAGAAAAAAAAAAACATAAGGAAAAGATTAAAAAAGGACAGAGTGCATCAATTTAAGGGGTTAAAGAGTTAAAACTTTACTGCAGGAGTTTTCATTTGTCTTAAATGCTGCGATCAATGAAAAGAAGGTAAAAGTGAAAAGGGACATTAGAGATGGGAAAAGAAATTTGTTTTAGAAAGGAGTATAGTGCATGTTCTGGAAGGAGGTGACGGGACAACTGACTGACTGACTGAAAATATTTCTGTGTGCAAAATCTGAACCTATACTAAACTTTTTCTTCTGTCTCTCACACACACACACATATACACATATATGGGATTTGAGTGCAACATCTGCGTTTTTGATTCTGGACTTTAGAAACCTGCCCTTCCTATGGCTACTCCACCAGAGACGCTTCTTCAGCATGGCCTGAAAGAGAGATGGTCTGCCTGCCTGCTTGCTGCAAATGACAGTGTGAGTTTCCACCAGAACGAAACTCAGAAGAAGTCTGGCCCCAAACCCACTGAGTTGGACAACGATCCATGCTGTTTGCCAGAGCCAGAAGAGCGATACACTGGATTTATATTGAAAGCACATCTTATATGGGCAGAAGAAGAGAAACAGGCCGGAGCAAAGTTCTTTCTCTGGAGAAGTTAAAGTGGACAAGGAAGGAGTGAATGTCACACCAAAACACCTGGAAAGAGCTTGGGTTTTTTTTTTTTGACTGATAGAGGACTGTGTGCCATGACAGTCGAGCGATCGACGGAGCAATTAAGAAACTGATGGGGGTAACGTACAAACACACACACACTTGCATAAATCTTTTCCTATTTTCTGCAACGAAGAACGCTTATTAACCGCTGCTCATGTGACGCTTGCTTGACGTTGACAGATATAGCGGGTTAAAATATTATTTTAGGGTTAGAAAAGTATCTTCAAAAGGGTGATAACTTAGCTCATTTGATACTTTCCAGTTAATTTTTTTCAGAGAAGCAAGTATTTTTCATCGTGGAATATTCAGGGTGAATTATTCTAGTTATTAAAAGTTATTAAAAAGCAGAGAAAGAGTTACATTTCCAAAACTCAGCAGTAATCATGTGTTTCTATGTTATTTTCAGGACAGATCTCATGAAGGAACATTTTAAAACCATGGCATACGTAAAACCTGATGGGCTCTCCCTTCATATTGTTTTCTGTTGTCAGAGTTTGTATCCCATAAAATCTAATGGGTAGAGACCTCATTAAAACAGGCTTAGTTTTACTGCAGATGGTCTCTTATACAGTCTCTGACACAGTACTTACAGTGGGGTGCAGTTTTGTCCGCAAGTGCTAACTTACGCTTATGGAAGGTACAAATTCATTGTTTTTCACAGACCGCTGCTGGAAGAGGTTATATAGGTTTTTTTTTTCTTCCCTCTTCTGATTCATGCCAGCGTGTTTTGATTTTTTAAACTTTAACCTTAATCAGGTCCTGACAAAAACTATGAAGGCTTGGTTCTGCAGCTTTTTTTTTTTTTTCCTCTGGGGAAGGAAGGAAACCTAATCAGTCTGTGCTGCATAGGATATTAAAACACTTGTTGTTTTCTATAGATATCACCAGCTAAAACGTTTTAAGAGTAATTGGTTTGTTAAACACATTTTCCTTGGCAAAACAAACCTTTTAAATGAGAATGGAAAGAATTGGGTTATTTTTGAAGGGAAACAAGACAGAATTGATTGGACAGTGGTACCACACAAAAATTAAAAAACTAATCTCATGTTCCCTAAAAGACTCTGCATAGAAAAGGCCTTCAGAAACTGTTGGAATTATTTCTCCACCACAGTCAGTACCAAAATTTTATAACATGTTTTCTTTATTTAAAAAGATCTGGTTTTAGTTTTGTTTTTAGGCTTGGGTTTTTTTTTTAGCATAATGTTTCTCTGAAGCATCTTATGAACTGGGTTAGGAGCAAATGTGATCTGAGGTAAATTAGGAGCTGTGAACTAGTAATTTTTATTTAAATTATTAATTATTAATTATTAATTATTAATTATTAATTATTAATTATTAATTATTAATTATTAATTATTAATTATTAATTTAATCTGATTATTGCCCAAGTATAAATAATACACTAACAGGTCTGGGGATATTTAGCCAATCCTTCAATCTCTGCAGAAAGCTAGCATCATTGTTTAATGCAGCAGTACTCAACCTGTGGTTCCTGGACTCTTGAAGCCCGTGAGCCACAGATTTTGGGTCCATAAAATTATAATACTTAATTAAGGATAGACCGAATTCTATTAAAACAGATCTAAGCCAATGATGAGTTCCAGTCATTTTAGTGGCCTTTGAAAATGCAATAATACTCAAAATTCTACTCTGGGGAACACAGATTGGGGCTGAAGAATTTTGTTTTGGAGCCAGGCTAGGATTCTTTATAATGGAATAAAGAGAAGTAAAATCCTTTATTTTAAGGAAAAGAAGAAATAAAGCTCTCACAACACTTAAGAGGATGGTCGGCTCAAAACTACAGTCTCCTTGTTTGATTTCTTAAGGGGTTTAAAAGATAAAAGAATACATAGGAGTACAACGGTACACAAGGTAATTTCAGATTACTAAGGAATAAAATATTGACACATTTATCAGCATTTAGATAAATTAAAGAGGGGTTCTAGTAATAATTTTTTCCCCAACTCTCAAATTTAAATAGCCCAAATTAAAGAAAATGATGTTGGTTCTCCTTTTTCTTTGAAAATTATGTGGGAACAAAGTCCAGTTGGAGTCAAGCTTCTTATCTTAATTATCTGGTTAAGTTTAACACTGCAGTTTTGTTTATTTTGGGTATACCATAAAAATGGTAATGCCGACTTAAAAATACTTCTTTGCATTTAACCTGAGCAGAGAAATTCTTGAATATAGCTGGGATCAAATTGAGCAAAACAAAAGAGAATTATAACAATACTCTCAGGGGGGAATTGTAGTTATTATTATTATAAATTATTATATAGCGTTACAGTATAAAGAATTGGCAAAGGGTTTCAGCATTAGTGAATTTGGATTAATGTTAGAGAAAACTGTTGCTGTGGCTCTAGATAGTTTGAGATCTCTTTGGACTATGTGCACTCATTTTAAAAAGGATCCTGAGATTGTCAGATAAAATTGGATTATTAATTACAGCATTAAGAGATATGGCTGAGAAAAATTTTGAAAAGAGATTGTTAAAAATTTCTCTTGAATTCTTGAGCCTTCAAATTTGGCCATTTGTCTGTCTTTGATGTTTTGTCTTTGTTTTGTTGACTGAATGTTTGTTATGTGTTGCCATGACATAATAATGCATGTTTAGAATAATGTTTCTAAATCCCAGATTGATTAAAACTTGAGTTTTCAGGAGAATTAAGAAAGCAGCTTGTTTTTGAGGTAGGTGTGTAACAGTTTTGCAGTTTAAGGTACACTAAGATGGGTTGGAATGAAGAAACTGTGGGTCCCGGCTATAGGCTGCCCATAAGAGGCTAGTTCTGCCTGACTATGCCTCTATCAGGTTTGTTCACGCCTTTGCTTCATGGAAACGCTCAGCATCTCCCTTCCTGAGTTTTAACACTGTTTAAGAGACAATAGAATCAAAAGGCTTGTAGTGATTGTTGCCTTAACATGTTTTTGTATAATAATTAAGGATGTAGCATGACATTTAGATTTATGTGTTTTACTATTAAAAGGTTAATGAAATAGTTTAAACTAATTTGAAGAATTAGTTTTGCATGAAGGATCATTGGTGATTTATTAGGTTGAAGGTTTTCCCTGGTGCCTTTAAGCTAGCTGACAGTTTAAGATATGCTAAAAGTAAGGAATATTTTTGATAAAGAATCTAAGTCATGACCTCATATTTGGTGGGAACTATTTATTAGATTAAATTTGTAGAGTTTATGCATCAAAATTACATTAGATGTCCATTAATCTAATACTCATCTTCATACAAGACAAATCAGGATGATATGTGACTTATTTCTAAGTGAGACATTGATGTACTGCACAACTGAAGTTTGCGTTTTGTTGTTAATGGAACTGAATTACAGTTAGAAACATCTAACATCTAACATCTAAGAGGGGAATGTCAGAATAAAGAATGAAATAACATGGAATTACAACAGTTTTAGCACTCATGGGAAAAAGGGTAGCTCATACCTCCAGTGAGGACTTAGTGACAATGCGAAAGAGACGTTGTACTTTGTTTATATAAATGGTGCATAGCTCCTTAAGATCACATTCTGAAAACCTGTCTGAAAGTATGGTGTTGATTCTTTTGTGAAATTTTACATCTCCACAGATTTGACCATTTTTGAAATTTTATTTGGGTATTCTGAAACTATGGAAATAATGACCTGTAATCAGGCCTTCCTCAAACATCATATGTCACATTTTTTAATATTCAGAATATTTAGCTGATGGTCACTGCTAGTATACTAGGTGGAGTGAGAAGATTAATTCTTTTTGATTTTGCTGGATGTTTTGATGAAGTTCATGTAATTAAGCACCTAGGCTTGAGAATGGGACTTTGAAATTAAAAATTAGCCAAGGGTTGTGAAGGCTCTGCTTATTTTTTTCATTTGCGATCGAGACTTTTGAAGTGCTGTTTGACAGGTCTCCTAATTTGGGCATGGGGATATTGCTAAGATTTCTACCTTCCACATCTTTGTGTGAATAGAGGATGTTGTTTTACTGTCAAAACCTGTCCACTGTGCTTTTTCAAGTTTCACAGATTGCGAAAGCTGCATTGCTGAAAGCAGCCACTTCCAAACTCCACTCCTTGATTCCAGGAGAACACACTTGAAGTCCAGATGCTGGGATTGGCCATATCAGATCCTACACCATTGTCAAGGTAGCAGAACGAGTTACCTGGGTCTATGCTACACTGGAAGGTGTTCATGGGAACATCACCTGAGCAGCATCCTGGTTCTGAACCTCCTACCTAGAGCAGTTTCCTACGACCGCCCACCTGTACTATTTTGGTAAGCCACTCCGGAGAGGCAGCAGGATTTTAAAATTTTGTTTAAGATGTTTCCTTTGAAAAAAAAAAAACAGTTTGCTTTCAGTACCAGAAGAAATGACATTCCACTGCAAGGTCACGATGCAGCTATATGGAAGATGATCTGTTCTGATGCTGATGATTGGTATTGCAAGTTTTTATTACTCCTGTGTTTATTTGGGAAATGGTACAGCAACGACAATTTGTGATTAATCTGAGTAATTACACCAATAAAACTCAACAGCTGATTCGAAGAGGGATGCATCCAACTGTGAGGACGATGAGGAATGACAGTTGTTATGTTTGTTGTTTGATTCTACGTGCTATTAATGATCAACCATTTTGGTACCTGTTCCTATTGAAACTGGTTCTATTCTAACTACTTTCTCTCCAGATTGGCAACATAACCAGCTGGTGGAGGTTATTTTTCCTTGGTGAGGAATTACATTGTAAGGGAAAGCAGAAATGTTTGTAGATTTTCTAGTGAGACTAATTTAATATGTGCTGCTACAGGGATTCTTTATAGATTTCGGGGTAATAGGAATTAATAAGATCGAGATATTTGTATTGAGGAGGAAAACACACCTTATTTCCTTTGAAAGACAGAGGGTTGCAAAACTATTTCATGTTTCATGTGCATTAACCAACAGACATAAATTTGAGTCATGTCCTATCAGAACTGCAGAACTGCTCCTGATACCAACTCCTAATCTTACAGCCTTACCGAATGGAAGTGAATTGTATGGCCAGGCAGGTAAATTAACCAGGGTTCTTGTTACTTTTCATGGTATATATGGGTATTTGTTTTCTTTTTCTTTTTGATTTTGATGTTTATTTTAAAGTGTTGTATATTCTGTTTTTGGTTTTACTTTGATTATAATCTTGGGTGATGGTTTTGAAGAATTTTCCTTTTAGTTGTGATTATCTTGTAATCAGAAGAAAGGAGTTGTTATGGAAATTCTTTTATTTAGTGCTCCAAAGTATTCCAAAGTACTGTGAACTTTCATTAACCTCTCTCCTCTGACCTCTGTGTTTTTATTAGTGTTCTGTTATTTAGAGCAGATGGACTCTAAATCTATTACCAGAAGGTTTATGGTTAATACTCCCTAAAGAGTTATGTTTTGAGGGAGGGCAGATGGCTGTCCTCATAAATAACATTGTTACCTCTGACCCCAGGTGGGGTCTAGAGGACCATGTCTCCAAACTCTTTTAAGTTGAGGTAACACCCACATACTGTTTAAATACTGTCTGTAAACTGTGCTCTGGGCTCTGTTTCACTGACTCGTCAGTGACAGGGTCTTCAAACACAGAAATGCCTTTAAATAAAACTTATAAAGACAAAGTCCGGATTTTCTCTTATTGTGAGTTAATTTCTCTTCCACTTTGATAAGAAAATTCCATTATACTTTATCATGGATGGGCGGGCGGGGGCTGCTGGTGTTGGCCAGATGGTTGAGTGGGCTTGGTGGTGTGCTGCTCTGCTGGCTGTCGTGTCCAAGAGGGGGGCCGGGGTGGAGGGTGCCGTGGAGGGGTTGCAGCATGTGGGGTGGGAGGGTTGTTTCCTTTTTAATGGATGTGGGATCACTGGCATTTGAATCAGCTGAGCAGTGAAGGTGGAGCTGAGCTGGTTGGTGTTTCTCCCTGGGCTGTCGTTGCAGTGGCTGTGACGTGGTGTTGTTTGCTTGTGAGGTATGGTGTGGGGTGCCGGCCCTGGGTTCTTGCTGCCGGCCAGGGACCTCTCCAGATAGATATCTGTGTCCTGGTTGGGGGTGGCCCTATGGGGAGATTCATGTTGTGGTTTGTGGGGGGCTCATGGGTTGATATCATAATTTATTGAGGGGTTGGGACTATTTCATCCTGGGATGCTCTGGTTGGCGAGCTCGTTTGGACCAGGTAGACCCCTTTTTTTGTACATGGCATCCTCTCCGGATGGGGACTGGGGTTGTTGGGGGCAGGGGTTGGAGTGGAGGGTCGGGGTCTGGGCATTCTTCCTGTCTCCACCCTGGAAGAAAAAGGACTACCTCCTGGGTCTGGGGGCTGGGTATCAGTACCTGGGCCTGGGAATATCGAGTATGTATGGGGAGTGTGAGTGAGTGTACGACGTCCATTGTTGTGTGTCTTTACATTGGGTGTGTTGCTGTGTTTTTATGGGCACGCATGAGGGTGGGAAAAAGTGTGTCAGGTTGGGTCTTGGGCTGATCCCTCTCCTTGTTCAGTTTAGGCCCCCTTATCAACTCCCAGTGGCTGCTTACTCACGGTGGCTGTTTGCTGGGGCCTGCGCCCCCTGGCTCTGTCGAGCCTCTGCTTGGGAAGTGATATGACCCGGGGGTCTCGGGTCATTGGCTGGATCTGCTCCGGTGTAGACGGCTGCCGGCGGGGCCTGTGGGCTTGTTGCTGCAGCTCCATGGGGCTTCTGCACTGTGGCTGATGGGTGGTTCCCGTGCTCTGGGGGGCCTTTGGATGTCTGTGGCTCAGATCTCCCCCGTGTCTGTCTTGGGTCCAGGGGGGCAGGTCTGTGACTCCTCACACTCACTATTGCCTATTTTTATGGAAAAATCTTATTTTGCACATGAGCGCGCACACTTACACACACACAGGTGTTTAGATTCAGGTATTAACAGACACACAGATGTTACATATTGTGCCACACTTACCACTAAATACATCTTGCATTCATTAGTACAGTGCACTTTTCCATTACAATGCTGCTGTTATATATGTGTCTGCAGGTGTAGAAACCGTTTTCATGAGTACTATCTTGTATTCTCTTCACCCTTTTTTCTCTCCTCTATTGTTTTCTTCTTCTCTCCCTTTTTCCTTGTTGCCCTACCTCTCTCGCTTTCTTGCTTCTTTTTTTCCTCTTCGTTTCCGTCTCCGTGTCCATTGCAATTAAAATAATCCCAAAGGAGTTTCTAATGAAGCTTCTTTTATAAATATCAAGCGGAGCATTATAGCGTTAGCCGTAATGCTCCTCTTGTGAAAGTAAATCTGTTGGGCTTCTTCTTGGCACTCAAACAACATTTCTGAGTGGTACTTGGTTGAACAGGACACGTAAAAAAAAAATTCAAATTAACTGTGATGAACCACATGTTAGGAGAGTTGAGTTTTGCAAGTTCAGTTTCACTAGCCACAACCAGGCCTGATACCAGCCAAACCTCTATAATTAAGAAATCGTTTAAATAGACTAAAAAAATGTTAAAAAGCAATACTCATCAAGAACAGATGGTAAATAAAGTTATTCACATCTATCAGTTTGGAATGTGTCTGGATCTCTGCCATGGTTGTTTTTTGGGTGCTGCTTACTGTGTTTAGCCTCTAGATGGCGTCTGAACGTGGAGGTGTCCGACAGGTGTTTTCCATCACCCTGATCATCTCCAGAGGAGGATTTAAGGAGGAGGCTGCCAGCAACTCATTCCCAGAGTGTTGCCCCTTAGTGGTGTACCTGAACCTGACCTCGCTGTCAGCTTTGAACCTCTTGGATTATTGTCTTCTGGGAAGAAGTCATTTCACCTCATGAACAAAAACTCAAACCTCTGTTTGCTCCTGTGGATCTCACCGGCTGGCAGCTTCCTCTATACCTGGGATCCTCCTCAACGAACCCTGTCCACCCTCCCACGCACACAAGCTTCTACCACAGTAAACTCTGGACATCCTAACTTCCTGGCAGACCTGAACTCACCATCTCCGTTCCCACGGGTAAACAATCCTCTGGCTTTTCTCCACCTCCCCCTCTGGCGGATCATCCCTTTATCCCCAGTAAGACTGAATCATTATTTATCATTCTCTATTTCAAGTTTATCCCTGCTTACCTTTTGCTTTATTTTTTCTTACAGTTCATACTCCAGTTCCCGTTCCCAGTTCTTGTCTTGTCTTGTCAATAAAACTTCTAACTATAAAACTCGTCTCCTGAATTGCTTTCTGCATGTGGGTCAAACTTGTTAAATCCAACATGACAGAATGGGTCACAAAGTAATTTCACAGGCTTTGGTACTCTAGTGAGTCACGGTGTGAGCCACTTTCGACAAATGGAAAAACATGAAACAGTGGTGAACTTTCACAGGATAGGTCAGCCTACCAAAATTACTCCAATAATGCATCTATGTCTCCAAAAGGTCACAAAAGAACCCAGAAAAAAAGATCTATGGCATTACTTGACTCATTTGCCTTTACTTAAAACTCACTGTTTATGATTCAACAAAAAGAGACTAGGCAAAAATGACATCCACGGGAGAATTACGGATCAAAAAGAATTTAAAGGTCTGTTTCACATTTTCCAAAATGAAAAAAAAGTGTTACTTGGGTAAAGTTGATATTTGCCTTCATAAGAGCTCATCTCTAGCAGATTATTTTTGCCTTGCAAAACGCGTATAAACTGCAGCTGCAGAATAATGTGCTTACAGAAGTACTTGCATATTCTCAATGCATCAAAGCACAACATGACCAAAAACTTTCATTTGCTAACTTTAAAAAATGGTAACATGTAAGTTGTCCAACTTCAATTGTTCTTCACATTCAGATATTGATTTCAGTCTTGCTTGTCAAAATATTTGCTAATATTTGCTATTCACTATATAAAATTAGAATCTGTCCTTGGACCATTATTATATGTTATATCAATAGTTTTTCATTTACATGTTCTAACTGTAATACATGTGGATGCAGATGATATTGTGATTTATATACATGGCAATGTCATGCAATGAACTTGCAAACCACATCACTCATGTTGATGTGAGGTTAGAGCAGTGTTGTGGGCAGTTTAGTGTGTTTCTTAATTGGTATGTCTGCCTCCAAGTCAGATAGTCCCAGAAAGAGTGTAGTGTCTATTGCCCTTTTTCCACTAATCCCTAGATGGTTTGGTACAGCTCTACTCGCTTTTTAGGCGTTTCCATTGGTAACGGGTATGTGGAAACAATACTATTTTTTTAGGGTCTGCTTGCTTGGGGTTTCAGTCTTTAACGGTTAAGTTGTTGTACGCAGGGCTTATCATGTATATGACCACTATAGTAAGCTAGCATTAGGTAGCATTAGCTTACCCTCACACATCATCTAGCTTGTATCCTTCAGTTTGATACCGTTCCATGGCTTCCCTCTCTCTCCTGTACTTATCTTGTAGCCAGGGGGTTGCCGGTTCAAGCCCCCACTAGGTCTGTCTCAGTCATTTTGTCCTTGGGTAAGACACTTCCCCCGGCTCTCCTACTGATGGTGGTCAGAGGTGGCGCCTGTGTATGGAGCTTCTGGCTCACTTCTGTCAGTGTGTCCCAGGGCAGCTGTGGCTACAATGTTGCTCACCGCTGTCAGTATGTGAATGGGTGGATGACTGAATGTATTGTGAAGCGCTTTGGGGTCTCTGGGGACTTGATAAAGCGCTATACAAGTACAGGCCATTTACAATTTTACCAGTTACTGCCTTACAACTTGTTGGCAGACTGGAGTTACTTTGACTGGAGTTACTTTGAATCTAATACAGTTTTATGCAACTAAATACTTAAATTCATTGACTAGAACTCTATAATCGTAAAAGGAACATGTCCCTTATATAAAGGAGATATTTTAAATCCTTTCTTTTCACTCTTTAAATCATTCACTTGTGGTCTATATAAAGTGGAACTGAAAAGCTTCATTCTGAATTCCTTGTTATTGCAGCTCCACAGGCCCCTCTTTTACCCCTGTTCTGAGGTGCGTCTGAGAGCAGCTTGTGTTGGTGCGGTCTCTTTAAATGCTATTGAGGCACTTCACACCCCGCCCCCTCCAGGTCAGAGGTGGGCGGGGCGGGGCTGATAACAGAGACACATTTACCTAGCGGCACAGAAACTTTTTATTTCTCAATTGATCTAAAGATGTCAACAACGGACTTGTCCATCCAGCCTTACATGTCGGAGCCAGAGTCTGACCCAAAGCGAGAGCAGAAGGCACGATGCTTCTGCTATCAAAACAATGTCCACCAATTCATATCCTCATCCAAACTGCAAAGCAATAAAACCACTTCTGTTTGTTGTTTTGTACCGTCCACCAGGCCCTTACTCTCAATTTTTAGATCAGTTTTCAGACATTTTATCTGATTCAGTGTTAAATACGGATAAGGTTATTATAATGGGGGATTTTAACATTCATGTTGACACTGAAAGTGATAGCTTAAATATTGCCTTTAATGCTATCTTAGACTCATTTGGCTTTGCTCAAGACATTAACAAACCTACCCTCCTTTGTCTTCATTCTCTGGACCTTGTGCTGACATATGGCATTGAGTGTAAAGACATAACAATATTTTCTCATAACCCTGTCCTGTCTGACCATTTTTAATAACCTTTGAGTTTAATTTAACCGAGTACTCCACACCTGAAAGAAAATTTCATTTTAGTAGATCATTATCAGACTATGCTGTAACAACCTTTAAAGAATCTGTTCCACTTTTAATCTCCTCATTATTACTGAAAAACACAGTGGAGGGCAAATATTCTGTTTCTTCCCCTTCACAAATTGATTCTTTTGTTCATAGTGTTTCTTCATCATTGTGTGATGCATTAGAAAATGCAGCCCCCTTGAAAAAGAAGATAATTATTCATAGGAGGCAGGCTCCCTGGTTTAAATCAGAGCTGCGTACTTTAAAGCACAACGTTAGAAAATTAGAGAGAAAATGGCGCTCTACACACCTAGAGGATTCCTACTTAATCTGGAAAAATAGCCTATTGTTATATAAAAAGACACTTCGCCAAGCCAGAACAGCTTATTTCTCATCATTAATAGAAGAGAACAAGAATAATCCTAGGTTTCTCTTTAGTACAGTTGCTAAACTTACACAGAGTCATAGCTCTGTATGGGCCATCCATTCCCTTAGCTCTTAGCAGTCATGACTTTATGGGATTCTTCTTAAATAAAATTGATTCTAATAAAAATAAAATCTTTGACATACTCCCGAAGATGATTACTTCATCCTCAACAAGTGAAACAACTGTGGAAATAACTGTAGAACCTGATTTGTGTTTGGACTGTTTTGATCCTGTGGAGCTTCCTGAGCTATCAGAAATATTCGCTTCATCTAAACCATCAACTTGTATGTTAGACCCAATCCCAACCAAATTATTTAAGGAAGTGTTCCCTCTGATTACCAGCCCCATTTTAGATATGATTAATCTATCTTTAGTAAATGGATATGTACCACAGGCTTTTAAGGTAGCTGTAATTAAACCTTTACTTAAGAAACCTTCGCTTGATCGAGATGACTTGAAAAATTACAGACCTATATCCAATCTTCCATTCTTATCTAAAATTCTTGAGAAAATAGTTGCTAATCAAATGTGTGAGCATTTACACAGCAATGACCTGTTTGAAGAGTTTCAGTCAGGTTTCAGAGCTCATTATAGCACTGAAACAGCTCTGCTGAAAGTCACTAATGATATTCTTATTGCCTCAGATAATGGACTTGTGTCTGTACTTGTCCTCTTAGATCTCAGTGCTGCGTTTGATACAGTCGACCATAATATTCTCTTAAAAAGGCTGGAATGTGCTGTAGGGATCAGGGGAACAGCGCTAGGCTGGTTTAAATCTTATTTGTCTGACAGATTCCAGTTTGTTCATGTAAATGATAAATCATCTTTAAACTCCAGGGTTAATTGTGGAGGACCACAGGGTTCAGTACTTGGGCCAATTCTCTTTAATATACATATGCTTCCAATAGGTAAAATTATCAGGCAGCATAGGATAAATTTTCACTGTTACGCTGATGATACTCAGCTTTACTTATCCATAAATCCTGATGAACCCAATCAGTTAGATAGATTACAAGCATGTCTGGAAGATATAAAAACTTGGATGACTTTAAATTTTTTGCTTCTAAATTCAGACAAGACAGAAGTTGTCGTATTTGGACCGGAGTCTTTAAAAAAGAAACTGCTTAGTCAATCACTTAACCTGGATGGCATTAAATTGACCTCCGGTAATAAAGTAAAAAACCTTGGTGTCACTTTTGACCAGGACATGTCATTTAAATCCCATATTAAACAGGTTTCTAGGATTTCCTTCTTTCACCTCCTGAACATTGCCGAAATTAGAAATATCCTATCCAGGAGTGACGCTGAAAAACTAGTCCATGCATTTGTTACTTCAAGGCTGGACTATTGTAATTCTTTACTATCAGGATGTCCACAAAATGCAGTTAAAAGCCTTCAGCTTATTCAAAATGCTGCAGCAAGAGTTCTGATAAAAATTAAAAAGAGAGATCATATTTCTCCTATTTTAGCTTCCCTTTATTGGCTCCCTGTTAAATCCAGAATAGAATTAAAATTCTCCTCCTCACATATAAAGCCCTTAATGATCTAGCTTCATCATACATCAGAGATCTGATTGTTCCATATGTTCCTAACAGGGCCCTTCGTTCTCAGACTGCAGGTTTACTGGTGGTTCCTAGAGTCTCTGGAAGTAGAATGGGAGGCAGATCCTTTAGTTATCAGGCTCTTCTCCTGTGGAACCAGCTCCCGGTTTTGGTCCGTGAGGCGGACACCCTGTCTACTTTTAAGGCTAGGCTTAAAACTTTCCTTTTTGGTAAAGCTTATAGTTAGAGTGGCTTAGTCTATTGGATGGAGTAAGGGGGAGTCAGGTTTAGCCTAAACCGGCTCACTTATGGTTGAGGTGCAAACACACCCTCCATTTCTGCTACCTGTATGACCCCTTCTCTTTTCCAATGGTTATAATCAGTTTGAGAGAGGTTTTTAGTATAACAATGACCATCAGTGGGACCCTTTGTGGGGTGCCTTGAGACGACATTGTTGTAAATAAACGCCGTCTAACTAAATAATCTGAACTGAAACTATTTGTGTAGTTATGCTGCTATAGGCTTAGGCTGCTGGAGGACATAATGACCACTTTCACCCTCTTCGCTACATTCTCACACTACTCTCCAATTTTGCATTATTTGCTGTTATTTCAGCTTTTATCTTTGTTCTCTCTCTTTTCTCTTCCTAAAAGCTACACCTGGCCTGGCTCTGTGTCTACCTGTGACACCTTTCTGGAGAGAGGAATCGTCCAAGCTTCTGCTGGCAACAACTTAATGCTTACCCTCTACCGATGATCCGCATGGCCCTGTCTTTTAGTGTTTAACCCTTTCTCTCTCCTAGACATGGCTACTGGCTGAGCTTTTATTGTGACTAACTCTATGTGCTCTCTTTCAGACTCTAACCTTGAAAACTGGCTCAGAGTTGATCTGTTCTTTCTTTCTAGATGAAATGACTAAAGGAGCTACATCCATTAACATTTACTTTTCCTTCCCATAGAAAGTACTCCTAGATCAGTGCTTCTTTGTTCTCTTTGTATCTCTGCTCTGTTCTCTCTAACCCCCAGTCGGTCGTGGCAGATGGCCGCTCACACTGAGCCTGGTTCTGCTAGAGGTTTCTTCCTGTTAAAAGGGAGTTTTTCCTCTCCACTGTCGCTACATGCATGCTCAGTATGAGGGATTGCTGCAAAGTCAACGCCAGTGACTGTCCACTGTCTCTACATGCTCATCCGGGAGGAGTGAATGCTGCAAGTCACTGACTGGATGCAATCTGCTGGGTTTCCTTTCCTTAGACAGAAAAACTTTTTATCCAATTTGAATAAATAACTGAATCTGACTGCACTGTTCAATGATTAGGATTAATTGTAATGTGTGTACCTGACTTTTGTGAAGTGCCTTGAGACAACATGTGTTGTGAATTGGCGCTATATAAATAAAACTGAATTGAATTTAATTTAATTGAATCACCATACAATAAATTCATGTCTAAAATAACATTTGCTGTCATTTTAGCATTATTTGCAGCTCACTGCTTTGCTGTGTCTGTCATTTCCATAGACAGAAGGAACTGACAGGTTAATCAGATGAAGTCTTTTGGCAAATCCTGCTTGATACTTGCAGAGGTTGCTATACCACTCGTCCTTGAAGTGCTTTGCACAAACAAATAGGAATTTCCCAATTGATGTGGGAACGTCTTCATTAAAAATAAAATTTAACTGGGTACTTAAAAGAGGTTCTGATGCTGATGGACGGTGTAATGAATTGTGTGGGTTAACACACCCAACAACCAAGCATTGAGACTTATCTTCTTCAGCAGCTCCGGCATACTTGAGCTCAGACAACAAAATCGCAGCGGGAAATAAAAATGGCGGATTTGCAAAATTGGTTAGCAGGAAGTCTGTGGACTTGTTTAGCGGTTCCACAGCAAATACTGTGACATAATAGTTCAAAAAACATTATAAGGAATAGAGAAAATCCATTTAAAAACATGATCTAAACAGAATATAAAGATATCTACGCAGCACATGGAGAGACTAAAGTCAACTTTGCGTACAACATCTTAATGTAGTTAAGGGCTAAAAAAGTGGATGTTGCATGATATGTCCCCTTTAAACTTGAGTTGGGATAATCTGATTAAACATGTAAATCTTTGTCTAATGTAAAAGATTTATCATGGCTTGACTGAGTTATTATTTCTCAGAATTACTACGTAGAGACTTTTCCTCTGTTTTCAGAACTACCTATCTCAGTTTTTCTCTGAAGTTGGTGTCAGTTCTCCCTCCACTGTCCTGCGCAGCTCTATGGACTCTTTTGAGGACACGCTAAGAAAAATGCAGGAATTCTTTGGTCTGGAAATGACGGGGCAGTTGGACTCGAACACTTTGGAAGTGATGTTCCGTCCCTGGTGTTGTTTCACAGATGTGACCAGATACGGCCACTTAGATGGCCAACCAAAGTGGAACAAGGCTGTGGTCACGTACAGGTATTACTCAGATATTTAGATTCTCAGTGTGAGGCTCATCAAGATGTAATACCTTACAAACGTCCTGTTGAAAAATCTATGGACAGCTTTCTCGCTAATCCTGATATAGGATAATCAACTACACACCAGATATGAGTCAAAGTGATATCGATGCCACCATAGCCAAAGCCTTCAAACTCTACAGTGATGTTATTCCTCTGGATTTCAATCAGACTGGAGGTGACCATGTTCTACAGGTGTTTTTAACATGTGCTTGGTTTAGTGTAATTCAACCTTTCTTTTAAAAAATAGATCATGAGGATTTTGCTCCATTTGATGGTGAGAATGGAGTTTTGGCACATGCCTTTTCTCCTGGAGAAGCCAATGGAGGGGATACCCACTTTGATGAGGATGAAAACTGGACTCTGACCTCAGCAGGTAAAATTGAAAAACATCCAATTAAAAAAGTTTAGGTCAATATAGCTTAAACGTGTAAAGGGATTCACTCTGTTTTATTCTGAAACGACACCATCTATCCAACCATCCATCCACCCATCCATGTTGGTCATTAACCACATTACCCACAACTCATGATCATAGAGAAGTGTTGGACTGTACATTGACTCGTAACCTTACATTGATCCTTTTGGCTCACCTCTATCTGCTCTATTCTACCTCTTCTCATAAACACTTCCACATGCAGCAGTAACTCATTCCTAAGCAAAATGTGATAATCCACCCCATTCAGCCGAAGACCATGGCCTCAAACTTAGAGGTAGTAATCCTCGTTTCTGTGCTGCAAACCCCTCCTATGCCTACCTTGATCCATGAGGTTAGCAGGACCACACCATCCACAAGAAGCAGCAGTGGAATCTGAACCCTTTCAAACTGGATACCCTCTAGTTTGAAATGTGATGATTGCTGAAGGGCAACCCTGGCAAAATTACTCATTTGGAACAAGTTTGACTCATTGCTGGGGATTCAAACCAAGTCCTCATTCTCGTTGATCAGAGACCGAAGATTAGAGCAGCCTGGAGCATTTTTATGATTATTTATCTAATACATGAAGAGACAGAATGACAATGAAATGACATGCCATGGTATGGAGGTAGGGGGAGTATGAAGTGTTAAAGAGATGTATTAAACTAGAGCCTCTAATTATTCTCCCAGTCTAAATAACCCATGAACACTGGCCGGGTACCCATTGGTCCTGATCGTAGCAACAGGGGAAAATTGCATATCCATTTGAATGAGATGAGTCAGAGGTGTGTGGCTACATTTAATGCCACCTAAGACATCAATGTTTTATGAACTAAAAACAAAGCTTGAAAAGTAAAAATAAACAGGCTTTAGTTAATAAGGGTTTAACAAATTAATTCAAAAACAGATTCTTAATACTATCATGCAGTCACATTAACTTTAATGGTGTGTTTTTGCAGGAGCCAACTTGTTCTTAGTAGCTGCACATGAGTTTCGCCATGCACTAGGGCTGGTTCACTCTCAAGTTAAGACAGCCCTGATGTTTCCCACCAACAAATATGTGAACACAGATTGATATATACTGCCAGATGATGACAGAGAAGGTGTGCAGGCTCTCTATGGTGAGAGCTCATCCTCTGCAGACACTCATAACTGCAACCTTGCATCTCATAAAACAGAGCGTTGAGGAATAATGGAGAAATAAACTCTGCCAGTAACCTGTTCTCCTGTATTCTTCTTCTAAAGGGATGAGGGCATCATCAGATCGTCTGCTAAAACCACAACCTCTCCCAGAGCCTGAGCCTACATCAGAACCTGCTCCAGAGAGGTGCAACAGAAACCTGGTGTTTGACGCAGTGACCACAATCAGAAGGAAACGTAGGTGAGACATTTGCTACATTAATTTAACCAACCAACCTAAATTCTATAAAACAAAAACAACAAAATTAAACACTGACATTTTTATTTCAAATTTTGTTGTTTATTTTTTATAGTAAATTGTAATCTTATCATGGGTTTTTTGTATTTGTTTGTTCAGATATTTTTGGAGAAAGGGCAACCCCTCGGAGGGCATCACTATGCATAAAATTCAGTCACTCTGGCCTGGAGTCCGGAAAGTCAATGCAGCTTATGTGAATGACAAACAGAATACATTTTCTTTGAAGGTATAAATTAACTGTAAATCAAATGTCATGTTGAAGACTTAAAAAATAAAAATACTAGTCTAACACAATCTATAACCTTACCTTTGTGTCTTAGGGAATCATTACTGGCAGTTTAGAGGTAAAACTGCCCTGCCTGGTTATCCTAAACCACTCAGTGACTTTGGTTTCCCTTCATCAGTCACCAAGGTGGATGCTGCTGTTCATGTGTCCTTTACGAGCAGACCCTTCTCTTTGTAAACAACAAATACTGGAGGTGAATGATGCAGAAAGCATAAAAAGATCAAATCAGATTTAGACAATTATTTTATGTTACTGAACATTTCTCCAGATTTTCTCTGCACTGCTACAACGAAAGGAGGGGCAGAATGGACCTTGGCTATCCAAAATTCATTCAAAGACAGCTCCCTGGAATTGGTCACAGAGTGGATGCTGCTTTTAAGATCAAAGGTTAGTGCTTGGTTACAGGTTAGTCATTCTGCAGTTATATCATGCTGTGGCTCAACACAATGTTAATAATGCATCGGACCTTTTTAGGTCATCTATACATTTCTTCTGGCTCAAGACACACCGAGCACCACTACGAACGAAGAAGAGCACTTCGCACCCTGCTGAACTACTTATGGCTGGGTTGCTGAACAATAAGTGTTTCACTCTCTTTAGATTTTATAGGTTGAAACATGCATTAAACCCCCCACCCCACCCCAACCCCAACTTTACGGCCCTGGCCGGCCGTGCTCTGGTCCCAACAAAAATTCACGTGGGCTTGACCCGATTGTGCTGAGAGGCTGTGACGGATTTCTTTCTCTCCCTCTCTGGCGCTCTCGCTGTCTAGAGACAGAGTCACAAACAAAACGTTTGTGCCTCTTGAAACCTGACAGCATCCACAAAAACATGTGCAGCTTGATATACTTACATGCGCAATGAAATCGGAAGCGCAAAAAACACCTCTGTCCAGTTGCCTCAATGAATGTGCAATAGGTACTGGACGTTTCAGCGCAGAGTTGTCAAATTCTGGGAAGAGTTGATTCCACTATGTTTCTATAACACCTGTAGTGTTAGTATCTCACTAAAACTGCAAATAGCTGCGTTCATTCGTTTATTCTGACATTGATGCGTGATCCAAAAGCAGGTGCCATTTGCAACAGCACCGCGGAGTGTGCGCCGATGGCAGGTGGCTATGTGGAGATGAAAAGAACAGCAACGACCTTCTCTGTTCGTGTGAACATCTTTAAAATAATAGAATTAAAAAATTAATCAGGACCTCTTGCAGCCTGTCAGGGTCATTGTTTCGTTTTCTGAATGCAACGCCAGTCAGGAACGGCCGTCACATAATCTCTCCAGACACCAGGACGCACGAAACCGTTTTTAATGAAGGAAGAACTTCTATTTTACTTTTTCTTTTACTAAAGACAATTGGTTAATATGGAAAAAAAGGAAAAAACGGTTGTTTTGTCAGCAGAAGTTCTGCAAAAACTGTTCAACAACATAACGACAAAACGGAAGCCAATGTTTTATTTTATTTTTTAATTGTCTTTATTTTAATAAGAAAATATTACATCTGACAAATCAGATTTACAATGAAAACACCCATGTTTATCATTATTCTAACGGTTCGTGTATCAATAGCCTAATGATTGTACTTAATAAATTGTTGTTGGGATTATTTGTGATGTAATAATAGCCTGTAACATGAACACATTTGGTATTTCCCGGGCTATATTAGGTCTCAGTTCGGTGACGTGTGGTGAGGTCCATGACTGGAGAAGCCCTTAGAGTCGGATGTACAATATGAACCCAATATAGAAAGTGATATTTAATTGCTTTTAACTCAACTTAGTTGTTTTAAAAGATTTTAAATAATGCTTTAATTAAATCTATACAGTTCAACAATACGACAGCAAGAAAAACTAAATATTTAATATAAGGTCAAATTTGATTCTCTAAAATTATTTTTTATTTTCCGCTGATCGTGCGGCTGCTCCATGGGTTGCAGGAGGAACTGTGACCCGATCCAGAGGCTGCGGGTTCAGCCGAACTGGAGCAAAACCACAAAGGAGCGTCTTCAGCCATAGACTGTGAAGGAAGTCGTCCACTCCTGACGGTGGATCCTCCTGTGGACTCAGTGAGAACCACAGCTGGCCTGGCACTGCGCGTTTTCCCGTGTAGCAAACAGATGCCCTCTGCTCTGACCACTTGCAGCACGCAGGAGGTTGTTGTGCTGCGTCATTATGATCCAGCTGCTGATGTTTTTCCTTCTGTTATGTTTTGCTCCTGCCTTTCTGGACTCTTACAGTTTGTTAAGGTGTGTCACCACTGTCCACAGCAGCAGGTTTGTCATGTCAGCCTCCGCCCTGATTTATCCTCCCTGTTCATTTGCGCAGGGTGCCCCTGACTGCGTATTTACGCACTCGAAGCCTTTACGCTTCTTTTTAGCCTTCTCTTTACGCTTCTCTTCTCGCTTCTCTTTACGCTTCTCTTTACGCTTCTCTCGTACGAATCTGGGTTTCCATAACCCTAGATTCTATGAGAATAGGCACAGCCCTTTAAGGTCTGGGGTTTACTGGTTCCTAAAGGCTGAAGAAAAAACGCCTGCTTTGGGAACCGCTTGTCCGGTCTCATCATTTATACTGAGACCGGGGTGTGCCCCACTCAGCAGGTAACTGCGGTCAAGTGAGCTGACAGTCAGAAATACGCGGTCCCGCCAGCCGACGCCAGCTCTCTCTTAAAGATCAGCTTCGCGCATACAAGGTGCATTACGGTAATGGAGCAGAAAGGACCCGATCCTGGCAACGGTTGAGAAAAGAGAACAGAAAAGTAACCTTCAGAACATTTATATTAATGACATTTTTACAACTTTCACATACATGTTTTATTTAAAAAAAAAAATTAATAATTTTACTGTACAGTTTTGGAGAAATAACGGGTCAAAGTACCTACTAATGCTCATATATGCTTTTCTCCCACTTTCAGCAATTTATTTCTCCAAAACCATGGGAGTTGACAACACACTCTCCTCAGATTATATTAAAGGGTAATCTATACTATAACCACAATAAATATTTCATAATTTTACTGTAGAGTGTTGGAGAAATAACGGGTCATACATAGAGAAGGGCGTGTTCAGTCCTCCTGGACCTCCAGTAATCCACTGACCACCACTGTCAGATGTTGGATACTGGGTGAGCATTTTGAGGTACTTTGACCCGTTATTTCTCCAAAACTCTACAGTAAAATTATGAAATATTTATTCTGGTTATAGTGTAGATGACCCGTTAATATAATCTGAAGAGATTGTGTTGTCATCTCTCTTGAGTTTGGATAAATACATTACTGAAAGTGACACAAATGCCTATACTGGTGAGCATTAGTAGGTATTATTTCACCAAACATCCTCAGTGAAATTATTAAATATATACATGTTTTTTACATAAAACATGTGTGAAAATTGTAAAAATGCAATTAATATAATGTTCTGAAGGTTACTTTCCCGTTTTCCTCTTATTTTCTCAACCTTTGCCAGGATCGGGTCCTTTCTGCTCCATTACCGTAATGCACCTTGTATGCGCGAACCTGATCTTTGGAGTAGAGCTAGCGTCGGCTGGCGTGACCGCGTATTTCTGACTGTCGGCTCACTTGACCGCGGTAGCAGGTAACAGGAGGAATAAACATAGTGGTCCAAATACATAAACAGAGACTGTAAAGGGCAACTTTTAAAGAGAGAACAGGAGGAAGGAGGGTTCTGGGCTAAAGCCCCCAATATATCAAGACCCTAAAAACGCCCCTTAAGTAGGCACCAACAATATAGCGTGACAAAATTGAGTATGTGCAACGCAACACCCCCACGGCCCCCACCTCTAAATTGAATCCGGCGCCGCTGCATTAAATACTAAAGTTTCTACTCATTAAGGAAATGCATTTTCTCTGATTAGGCTGTACAAAAAAAATCAGCCTGTTCTTTCTTTTGCTAAATATACACTATTGTTACAAATCTTGCCAAAGTGAATTGAACTGTCAGTGCACAAAATAATTACATTTGGAATTTCCTGCAATACGTTCTGGAAAGATTGTGTTGGCATGACATGTTGCAAAGAATGCAGCATAAGACGGGCAACATCCAAGGAAAACTGGGATGATGTTGGAGATAAATTCCTGAAACATAAACATCTGAACACCAAAGCTGGTTTAAAATAAATATTATCTTTCAATCCCATTACAATGGCACAACGTTTTTTGTATTTTACTGTGTTTAAACGTTAGTGTGTGTATGTTTCAATAAAATTCAGCACTTATTTCTCATTTCAGTAATATCAAAGATTCATGTTGTGTCTGTTTATTTATTCTTTTTGGGGTTCTTTTTGCTTCAAAGTAAAATAAGCAAATGAATATCTTATAAGAACAGAAATTCCAAATGCAGGTAAACATATTTTGATTAAACTACAAAAACCATAATGCCATGCAACTGAGAACGTCATGAAACACATACCTTACTGTGATTGGCTGATGTATTGTTAACCCGTTGCAGTGCGGTGTACGACTCAAGGTGAAGCTAGCCTGCTTTGTGAGTCCTTTCGTAGAGCCCAAAATGTCCACCAGCAGACTGTTAACCATGCGCACTCAGTTGTGTAGACGCCTGGTAAGTGACGGTGTAAGGACTTATCGCATATTAGCAAAGATAAAGTCATTTTAGCACGACTATGGCAGCAGAAGGCCGTAAATAGGAGCAGTTGTGCTAAGTGTTTACTGTTTGGAGCGTCCTTGGCCAAACTTAAACAGTCTGAGCAGCATAGATGGGCAGTGTGTTGTTGTGAAGTTATCTATGCTGACTGCGTTAATATTCACCCTGAGTCATAACACTTAAGTCAAGAAACCAACAAAGAAGCCAAACAAAAATAACAAGTATACTGCCACTAACCAGAAAGGTTCAGCATGAAGCAGAAGCTTAAGTTTTCTTCTGCTGCTAGCTTGATGGAACCGCTTCAAGCATTTTAGCCAAATGTGTTTCATTGAATCTATTTCAAAGTTAAGACCTCAGTACCGGTGAAGTTGGCATGCGATTCGCAGCTGTCAGTGAATGTCTTGACTGAGGGGCTATTTTACCGAGGTCTGTAAATCTGGACCACCTTTAATCCGTACTAGTTCGAAGTCTTAAAACGGTTTTAGCTGGGAAACCCAGACGTTTGTCTCCCAGTAATACTATACAGGGTCCCAATGCGATTCTCTTACTGCAGATTACCTTCGTGAAGACTTAAAAACCAGCCTTTTAAAGAATTCTTACAAACAAACCGTATTTAAAAGAATAAATCTTTAGTGTAAAATAATTTGGATGAAATTGAACTGGATGAAAGGTATTTAGGAGTTATTAAATGCATCATAGTAAGTTCTGCAGCATCATTCATGAAGTTATTGAGCATTTTCATATTTCATATGATCTTTTCATTGTAGGCTCACAAATACCTTTCCAGAACCTACACATCACGGCCTTCACTTAATGTAAGTACACTAACAGCAGTATGAGAAAGTGGTGTTTGGATCACTCTTTCAACATCTGTATTTCTCACGTAATCCTCACAGGAAGTCGTCATTGCCAGCGCAGTCCGAACTCCGATGGGCTCCTTCAAAGGCAGCCTGGCAGCAGTTCCAGCCACCAAACTAGGCTCTGTTGCTATTAAAGGAGCCATAGACAAAGCAGGTGTGTCCAGACAGTCGATTCTGTCTAAAATTTGATTTGACATCTGTTCATTAGTTGTTTGCCAAAACTTTTCTTAACTGACATCATGGGTCACTACAATGAAGAAAACTTATCATTTCTAGAGTATCTCTTTTGTTAGCTGGCGTAAAGGTTTGATGTTAAACATGTGACACAGTTATTTAAGTTCCCAACAGATGACTGCAAGCAGCATTACCCCAACAGAATGAGTAAACCTGAACCCTAAACATAGGAGTGAGGTTATGAACAGGTTTTACAGTAAGAATATGTTAGGCATAATAAGCTTTCTCTTTTGTTGAGATATTTTTATTTTAGTTCCTGGGGTGGGTTGCTGCCACAGAAACCCCTGGCAAAAAAAATTGGGGAGAAAAGTAGAGATGCACTGAGAAATGGGCTGATGAATTGAACATTGTTTTAGCTTTATTGGCCCTAACTGGTGAGTAGCAGGTCAGTGAGTATAAACCTTTACACATGCTATCAGATCATTCTGACAACAAACTACGTTGTCCATGTTGGATAATGTCAGCATCAGTAAGGTGTTTAAAATGATGTCGGAGGACACAGAGATTTAAGAAGCAATTTACAAAGAAACAGTTTTTTTCTGACATGTCTGCGGTTCATTCAGGCTGCGAGAGTGTGCAATGCTTTCTGCAGATAACAGTATGGCTGAACATGCAACAGTAAAGTTGCTCTGAGCTTTCAACTGGTTCAACTTTCTCTGTTAAAGATACCTAATTAAAGACTCTCTCCTGCACACTCCATGACTTTGCGTTTGCCTCCAATCTACATAATTATGGGCTCATGGCAAGAATGCCAGGGAAAAAATATTTTGAACAATGTTCTTATATCTTATATTATAGTCCTTAAAGAGAAAGCAGAATCAGTTTATATCTGTATTGGTAGGTCAAAGCTTTACAAAATTGCTATGAAATTCTGATCAGTGCAAAAAAAGTGAAAGAAGGATTGCTTCATAGAAACAATGTGGTGAGTTGACTTTGTTTCTTGAGTTTTTAGGAATTTCCCCTGAAGAGGTGAATGAGGTTTACATGGGAAACGTGCTGCAGGCAGGAGAGGGTCAGGCTCCCACACGACAGGCCCTGCTGGGAGCAGGTATGCTCATGTTGGTACTTATTTTATAAAATAAAGAACAAACTGCTGATGTCCTGTCATGGTATGGGTCTTTGAGCTTTTTATAATTTGTATTTGATAAAAAAAACATTGTATTTAGTTTTAATACCAATAATAACAGATGTTTGAGAATACATTCAATAAATATTTTCAGTTTCATGTTTATTAAACTATTGCAAATGAAAATATCTACCTGTTTGTTCTCCAGGTTTGACCCTTGGGACACCTGCAACAACTATCAACAAAGTATGTGCTTCTGGCATGAAGTCCATCATGATGGCGGCACAGAGCCTAATGTGTGGACATCAGGTAATGCAAGCTACACATCTGGTTGTTTAGGCTAATAACGGGAAATATGTTCCTTTTTCTATTGCACCTGAGCCTAATAGTCTTCTGATGTTGTGCAACATCAGAATTATCCCAGCAGGCTCGTTGGATACAGTTTTAGTGGAGGACTTCATCTGCTGCGTTTCATAATAAAAACAGTTTGTGTTTATCACATTTATGTCTTTAGGATGTGATGGTGGCAGGAGGCATGGAGAGCATGTCTAATGTGCCTTATGTGATGGCCAGAGAGGCGCCACCTTATGGAGGAGTGAGGATGGAGGACCTCATCGTCAAGGATGGCCTCACTGATGTCTACAACAAATTCCACATGGTAATTGTTGAACCTTGTGTTTTATAACCTTTTATTTTGACAGTATCACAACACTGCTGTTGGCAACTTTCACAGGGCTGCTGTGCAGAGAACACAGCAAAGAACTGCAAGATCAGTAGAGAGGAGCAGGACGCCTACGCCATCAGCTCATACAGCCGCAGCAAAGCAGCGCACGAGTCCGGTGTGCTGGCAAAGGAGATCGTTTCAGTTAGCATTTCACAGAGAGGTGCAGAAGCTGCGAGATATCACCGTTCTCTATAGCAAGTAAAGATGAAGTACCACAAGGCTGATGTTTGTGTGGTTCTGTAGGCAAACCAGATGTGGTAGTGTCCGAGGACGAGGAGTGGAGGAGGGTGGACTTCAGCAAAGTTCCCAAACTGAAGGCAGTGTTCCAGAAAGAGAATGGTAAAGATAATGAGCTGAAGAATAACATATTGGTGGAACAGGGCTGATTTTCATTGCATGAGTAATATTCTTCATTCTTTTGATGAGTTTTGGTTCTGTTCAGGCACAGTGACCGCAGCCAATGCCAGCACACTGAATGATGGAGCAGCTGCTCTAGTTTTGATGACAGCTGATGCTGCAAAGAGACTCAACGTCACTCCGCTCGCCAGGATAGCCTGTAGGCGCTAAACACACAGAAAATGCTGCAAGTTGAAGGAACGATTTGTTGTGGTCACAGCTCTGATTTTGCATCATTTCTTTGTTTCTTCATAGCTTTCGCTGATGCAGCTGTTGCTCCCATTGATTTCCCCATCGCTCCAGCATACGCTGTACCAAAGGTGGGTGAGAGAACGTAGGCAGCAGCTAGGCTCATTTGAAGTGTTAAACTCCAAACGATACAGGTTGGTACTGTTTAGCAAACACACCAATATAAAGTTGAAACCACATGTTTACATACAGTAAAAAATACATGACCTTTTTTCCCCCACTGTCTGACCATAAATCAGACTAAACCTTTCCTGTTTTAGGATTCCCATATGAATCCTGTTATGAATATCATCACCACTAACAGTGTTTCAATAAAGATTTGTTGGAATCTGGACGGATGGGGTCCACATTTAATTGGCTGAGCTTAAAAGCAATAACAGATAATTGTTTTTTTATTTGCAAACAAATCGAGTGGAAGTAGAAAGAATGAGCAACCTCGTAGCAACAGATTTTAGTAACCTGGCCAATTCCTTTGGATCTTGAAAATACATTTTAAACCATTTAAAATCTTTTATTTAATCTATGCTGAAAACATCAAATCAAATTTAATAGTATTCTGATTCTCAATAAATAAATTATAAGGAGTCTAGATATATGATCTTTGTTAAAATTCAAGAATTTTTGGCAGTTTGCTTATACCCCCTGATAGCCATCATACTGGTCAGGAAGTAGATGCGTTCTGTATGCCATAGAGGAACGTGTTTTGGTGTGAAATGTGAAAATCAACCCTAGGGCATAATTATAGGACTTTATGAAGATGCTGGCTGAAATTGGTGGGGGAGTGTCATTTTTAAGACGAGTCAGCTGTATCATCTATAGGAAGAGAACAAAATGTTATTGGCAGCAGTAGCTCAGCTGATGCCCCCTCCAGGAAGTTGGCACATCCAAACAGAAACTCAGGGCCAGGTGCAACTTTTATGAAGGCAAAGAAACAGAAAGGGAACATAAAGTGAATACTAGAAGTTGCTGCAAATAATGAATAATTGGAGAGTAGTAGGAGAAAGAAGCATGAGGCAAAGTATTCTCTATTGTCGCTACATGTTTGTTCAGGAAAAAATGAATGCTGAAAGTTGGTGACTTGATGCAGTTTGCTGGGTTTCCTTTAGATAGAAAACCTAACACTTTCAATAATAAACTGAACTTAACACCATTGTTTGCTAACTAGGATCAGTTTGGAATGGATGTAACTGACTTGGGTTCTGTCTGCATTATTGGATTGAATTGTCCTTATTTCTGTACATAAATGGGATGTTTTTGGTGTGGCTTGCCTGTAGATGACATTCACTATGAATCTGTACTATATCTGGGTTTTAACTGCATGAATAAAGGGCTTTTGGCATGTCCTCATCTGTGTATGAAGGTGCTGGATGCAGCTGGGCTGAAGAAGGAGGACATCGCCATGTGGGAGATCAACGAAGCCTTCAGTGTTGTTGTGCTGGCCAACATCAAAATGCTCGATATCGACCCGGCAAAAGTCAATGTCAACGGAGGAGCTGTGTCTTTGGGTCACCCAATTGGGTAAGAAGTTGGATGGCCCTCATACAGAATTGCACTGAAAAAAACACACTTTTGGGGATTGTGATCTAAAGATGGTTCACAAGACTAATTTAACCAGAACCCACTTTAGGTTTCCAGTTTGACGGACTGTCAGTTTCAGAATCTGTTCAGGCTTAAAGAGTACTTTTATATTCTATATACTTTATTTATTATATATTTAAAGTTAGTTGTCTTTTCTACTTTTAAACCATGATATGCAAACATTGCAGCCCAGTTGTTTTTCAGAGAATCTATTCTCAACAACTGAGTGCTAAAAACAACCTAATCCACAGACTTTTTCTCTGAAGAATCTGTGTAAACCTGTTTCCTGGGCCCTCGTGTACGAAGCGTACGTACGCACAAAAATCTTGTGACGCAATGTTTTACGCACAACTCGGCATGTACAAAAAAGAACGTTGCGTAAAAGTGTGCGGAAATCCACGCAAACTTTTGACCTGCCGTGAAAATGTGCTGAAGCCACGCAAACTTTTTGAATCAACAATAATAAACTACAAAAAACTAAAACTCACCTAAATCAACTGAAATATGACTCGATTCAGCTTTATTTAATTCTTGGAGCATCAAACCTGATGTTTTTCATGAGTTTGAGCTTTTATGGATTAAACCGAGTGTTAAAACTGAATCACATTTAGCTTCATACAATAACGCAACACACATGAAACAACCTCAGTCGGATTTGAACTGTGAAACTACCTCTGTTTCTTTCACCTGTAGATGGAAATGCTCATCGGTCTGTGCGCTGAGGAGCATAAAATGCATGTGAATCATCTAAGGGACACTTTAATTCTCACTGAAAAGAAAACTATTGGATCAGCAGATTAATTCCCAACAAGTCAGGTTTGATGATTCCTGCGGTGGGCAAGCTGGACAAAATGACGCATGTCTTTAAATAGCAGCGTAAAGTATGCGCAATTGTGGAATGATGGTAGCTTTGGCACAGCTGAAGGTCATTGCCAATGGAAGACGTCAGAGGGAGTGTTTTATTCAGATATCGTACTGACCTGGTGGCACATGATGATGCATGGCTTATTGGCCGGTTTATATTGCCCAGGGCAATTATTCTGGAGCTCTGCAGGGAGCTGACTTCAGTGTTACAGAGGGAAACCAGGAGGAACCGTGCGTCTCCGATGCCAGTTCAAGTTCTCAGTGAGCTGCGATCTTTTCAACTGGCAGCTTTTCAGGGGGAGCTGACTGACAGGTAGAATATTTAACAGTCATCCCCGAGCCGGGCCATGCCAGACAAATGGGTCGGCCTCATCCGTATGTTGATAAGATATAGAAAGTTCCCCTAAACTGTGGCTCTCATTTGCAGTGTTGAGCCGAATTCTGAATGGAATCAGAACTTTGGACTGCACTCATACTTCTATAAGGGCCCCATCTGGACGTGAATATGCATTTGTAAATAGAAGGCATTTTCATTCAATATATGTGCAGCCTATTTGTGATGAAAAATGTGTCTCACAAATGCAACGGCAAGATGGCCTCCTGAACTCATGATTCTTTTATACTATAAAAATAATTATAATTAATCTAATAATAATAGTTGTGTTGGGAACAAAGCTCCCTGCGAGATGGCTGGATTCAAGGTAATTTTCAAATTTTTTTTTTATGTGACGTCCTGAATTGTAAAGATTTAAAGTACTTCACATAGTGTGTGTGGTGTCAGTCTTCCTAATAGAAATATGGGAGGCATATTCACGTCATTATCATGATCAGCATTGAGCTATGAATGAGGTTAGTGCAGCAGCTAGACCGTGCCATTAGCATTTAATGACATTGTAGAACTAAATGGGTTTAAGCCAACAAACATTTTACTTTCAGTCAAGTTTGAGTCGCTGATGTCATTCAAGTAGATGGTTTGCTGTTATTCACTACAAACATCCTTTATGGTTTGTTAGACACAGTCTCTCAGCGTTTTTCCGCCGAAAGGAACTGGTTTGGACTGTCACAGCACAGTTCCACCTGCCATGGTTATTTGGAGACGTGGTGGGTGCTTTCCAGTTATTTATACTACTTTGCATATGTATTCAGGGGAGGGCATCGGGTGGTCCAAGTGCCATGTGCAGCTACGCAGAATCCACTGCAAATTGGGATTTATGAAGGCAATGTGTGTGGTGACATGTTTATGCACGGCTTCGTACATCAGAATTTTTTTTTTTTTTTTTTTTTTTTGTGCGCCGCAAGTTTCAGAATATGTCCCTACCGCAAACTTTTAGTATGAAAAGTGCACACTCATTTGTACATGTGGCCCCTGATATTTGGAATGTTATGCAGATTTCCCATCTGGCATTATTTTGCATCAGCGGTTTTTCTCTGTCTACTGAGTAGAGGTTAGTTTTGTTATTCTAAGATTACATAAACATCATATGTTATATACTATACTATAATACAGCTATATACACCTGAGGTTTATGTGTTCTGTTTGGACTATTTTCTTGAAGAAGCTTCCGATGTTCCAAAACATGCAGGAAATTCGTTTTTTTGTTTTTTTTTCCTGTTTTATGATGGCGGTCATCTCAGTGTGCTGCAGTTTCACTCATCTGAGTCTTGGTTTCATCCACTTAATGGAAATAAGGATGAGGAGTGACTTCTGTGAATTCCCATAGTCAATATAGTTCATGATTGGAAAATGTAGAAAATACTTTATCTAAATTGTTGTAGTTTTTACTCCAACCTGTTGTGTTTTGGTGCCACCACAAGATGGCAGTGCTGTACCAAATTGTTAGCTGAGGAACACTGCTTTTAATGCAAAATACAGATATGAGAACAGTTGCTGTCAAAAAACCCATCAAACTTGCTGATGGCAGGTTAGAAGTTATGGGGAAGCTCTTACCTGTCCTAACTAATTTAGATGTGCTACTGCTGCATTGCACTTCCCATTAAGGAACATCATGCCTGCTTCTTTTCCTTACTGAACACCAAACCTATTTTTAATTTTTTCCCAGGATGTCTGGGGCGAGAATTGTAGGTCACATGGTGCACAACCTGAAGTCGGGACAGTATGGACTCGCAGGGATCTGCAACGGCGGAGGTGGAGCTTCTTCTATCCTCATCCAGAAGTTGTAGGAAAAGCTGAGAGGAGCCATCTGTTTTCCTGATGTTTCATTATGTGGTGATTGGTTGTTTCAAAAGGTTAAAACATCAAAGTGACTGTAAGGCATGCATTTGTTACTACTTTATTGGCAGGGGCCTTAATCAATCAAAATGTAGGATTCAACTCTCTTGTTGTCTTGACTCCTGTGTTCCAAACACTCCTTTGTTTGAAAGAATATCTTGTGCAAATCACAGATTAATATTTAACTGTTAAGAATATGATTAAATAGTTTTTCAAATTGTGTGGTTATTGACTTTTCAATGCTGGTTTGACCTTAAAGAAGAAACTTAAAACTTAAAGCTTTAAATGTGGAAGTACGATTTAAAAAGTTAAAAAAGGAGGAACACTGCATGTTCCATTCCAAATGCTGTAAGGAACTGGCTTTTCTGCAAACTATTATTTAGTCATATCAGCTCCGTTTCAGAGACCTGTTTGACATCTGATCTGTGGAGTGGAACAACGGCGGGTAAGTTTAAACAGGTACTACAGTCCAGGATGATTGAACAATGTTCCACTGTTCCTCTGCATGTCTCAGGTTTGCCTCTGAAACAGCAGGTTAGATGTTTTTCTATGCATTAAGGGCTAGGCATTGGACCGGCCACTTTATAACATTGATGTTGTTTGTCTGGACCAATATGCTGATATCTAATTTGTGTTTTTAGGGTTGTTCTCTTGTTGAAACACAAGTTTCATTCCTCTGCAAGGGACAGCAACATGACCTAAATTAACCTAATTTTTGCTGCTCTCATATAATCGTAGACATTCATTAATCAGCGTACAGCTGATTATTGGCTGAGTCTCACAAATTGCGGTATTCCGTGATTTGCTCAAATAGTTTTCCGGGGTTTTTCCATGCCTTTCTAGTTCATCCTTAAATAAGGGCCACCAGTGCTTTTACACAATGAATGACCTCACTGAACTTAATCCTGCTATTGAACTCCCTGCTTTGAATTTGAACACACCCTTTTGACATATGAGCCAATTCCATATCAGCACCATGAATGACTGTTGTGTTTATTGCTTTTTATGGCTCTGCTGCACCTACTAATTAATTATTTACCATGTAGGAATATAATTTCTTGGAAAAATAGTGATGTCTGTTCAGTGATGTCGGACGGTTTTCTAACCCTCACTCCCAATAAAATTGGAACATTGTGTAAAACGTTAACAAAAACAGAAGACCATGATTTGCACATCCTGCAGCAGTGTGAGCAGACTGTGTCCATGAGCAATTGCAGCACATTCCAAATGTTCAGTCTTTATAATGGGAGATTTCAACAACTACAATATGAATATTGTCTCACCTCGATTTGAACTGTACATTCATTGTGCTTCTAAGCAAAGTCACACACTAGATAAGTGCCATGGCAACATACAGAGCCATAGCCAAATCTCCGATCATATCATTCATCTCATACATCAAAACGGCTCTGAAAAGCAGTAAGCACCAGATTAAGACAGTTAACATCTAGTCTGCTGACAGCATAGATATTTTGGGAGGCTGTTTTTACTACAGACTGGGAAACTTTCTCTGAGGGGAAATGATTGCCCAGAATTAAATATCATACAAACGGAACGGAACCAGAAATGACAAAAAAAACCAAGAGAACACCACAGGAAGGCTGTGAAGGACAATCTGTTTTCCATGGACTCAAAAGAACCATGGCACTCCATGAAAACAGCTGCTAACATGAAGCCTTATATGGGCATTGTATGAATTAGCCAAAGCACAGGATTTGAAGGCTTTTATGGACCTTTTGATGATTGTGATTTTTCTGCTAAAAATTACACAGTACTTGCTAATCTGATTTGCTTTTTTATGAAAAACTCTAGCAGATGAATTAACATCTGCTTGGATGCCAGTTTTTCAGAAGTCTTTGGACACTCACACGGTAACATCTCAGTGAAAAAGGGGAATTTTTACACCTGTTGCTTTGCCTGCAAGAGAACAAAGACTTTAGACCTATCCCTTTAACATCTATTTGGATGAAGCTTCTACAAACCATCTACAACAGGATGTGGGTCCACAACTAGACTCTTACCAGTTTGCCTACAAACGTAAGAGAAGCATTGATGATGCCTGCAAAAGACTACTGCACCTGCTGGCTAAACATCTAGAGAACCCCAGGACCTATGCTGAAATGCTTTTTGTTGACTTTAATACTCTCCAACCCCATGTTCTTTTGACTAAACTGAAACAAATGAGTGTTAATCCATACATCATCAGATGGTTTCACTCATTCCTCATCAGTCGTTCACAGCAGGTCAGGGTGAACAGGACCCTGTCTGATTCTCTCACTATCACTCCTGGTGCCCCCCAGGGGTGTGTCAGTTCACCTGTACTGTTCACTGTATATACCAGTGACTGCACCCAACAGCTAAATATTTAAATAATTTGGTGAAACAGCCATTTCTGCCTAATCTCAGATTCATCTGATTTAATAACCTACTGAGAGAAGATCCAAGCTTTGTCCAGTGGTGCGAGGGACATTTCCTGTTTCTCAATGTCCAAAAAAACAAAGGAAATAATCTTCGACCCAAAATTATTCCACTTACCATAGGTCATCCAAATGAAGACCCAGCTCACCCAGCTCTCACAAAGAGCTATGAAGTTAATGGGAGTCAAGTCACTTTAGACCATCTTTATGTAAACAATAATCAGTAATAAGACAGGGCCAGAAAATTATCTCAGACCCTACTCACATCCTTCATTCAGAATATAAGCTTCTTCCTTCTTCCTGCAGGCAGATTCAATCGTTACAAAAACAAATTTGTCCCACTCTCCATCAAAGCATCAAAACACCAATCTGTGATTGCAGGCTATGGTCTATAGGATTTTAAACTGTATTGCCATGTTTTAATTTACTTGTTTTTTTTATTTTTTTTTAATTGATTTTATAATTCAGTACTTGGGCAATGTGTTACATGCAGTAGGAGAAAGTCGATATAAGTATGAATGTTATGTGATTTTCAAAGATTTTATACTTAAGGAGCAGCCAGTGTCTGTACCAAAGACAAATTTCCTTCAGACAATAAAGATAATCTAAACTAGAAACACTGAAAACACTGGTAAGAGTTATGATTGGGTGTAAAAATTCACAAGCAAGGATTTATGGAACGCCAAAGTGTTCAAAATCAAATAAATAAATAGAACATAATTAAACATAAATAATAGATAATGATTTACTGTGACAATAAAATTGTAAAATAATTGAATGCATATTAAATTCTCAGCTCATTATTATGAAATATATTTCATTTTCCATTAAAAATCAGCTTTATAATATGAAAGAATTTTCAGAAAAAAATGTTTACCTGATAATTGAAATTATTGTTGAGGCCATTTTTATCTAATTCCAGCAGTTTTTTTGTTTCAAAATCAACTTTTGCAAAAGGTAGCTTTTATTTCCAAAAGCCAGCTTTTATTTATAAGGGTGATTTTCCCCCATGATCTATTTGTTTCATAATGTCAGTTTACAACTAAATGACTGTGGACCAATCAGCGTCAACGGGCTGGACCTGCATCCTCATTGGCTGAGCCTTACATAGAGATTACTTTCCTAGGTACCTGCTCCATAAGCAGCTACTGCGCCAGCCCAAGGTTTAGGAGGGATGGTGGAGTTTCTTTAACGTCTTTCAGCTCTGGCTACCTTGGCAGATCAAATTGAGGGGAATAATTTATCATATGATGCCATTTTGAGTTGTTTGGATGACATCTTTCAAATAATCAGGATGATAACTGCTGTCCAGAATGCTAACATCGACAACACCAGGGTCAGGAAAAGAGTGGCTAAAATCTCTGCAGACCCCACACACCCTGTAGATAAACTGTTTAGAGGTTTACCTTCAGGCCGTGACTACAGAGCACTGTTTACTAAAACCAGCCGCCACAGAGACAGTTTCTTCCCCCAGGATGTTTCTCTGATGAACATTCAATAGAGTACCAAACAACTGCATACTGAAGTTGCAAATGCACCTTTATATATATGTATATTTAAGGACATAAAAATATATGCATAAATATATTTAAAAACCCAGAGAGCAAATTGTACCGGAGTCAAATTCCTTGTTTGTATGTACGAACTTGGCAATAAAGCTGATTCTGATTCTGATTGTGGATATCCTAAGAGCCATTGAGCACCGTGTCCGCATGGAATATGCAGAGCGCAGCACTCAAGACTTTAGTGCTGTCTGGCATAACCATCGGGGTTATTGCTGTTATGTTTTCTGTCATTCAGCACAGTTCACTGCGGTCAAGAGAGCCGACGTTAGCTCTCTGTTAAAGATTAGCTTCGCGCATACAAGGTGCATTACGTTAATAGAGCAGACCAGACGCCAATCCAGGCAGCGGTTGAGAAATTTAGAGGAAAACAGAAAAGTAACCTTAAGAACATTTTGTATCAATGACATATTTACAACTGTCACATACATGTTTATGTAAAAACTAAATATTTAATAAATTTACTGTAGATTTTTGGAGGAATATCGGGTCAAAATACCTACTGATGCTTATCTGTTATATACTTTTGTTCCACTTTTAGCAATTTATTAATATAACAATAATTTCACTTATGAGGTAAAAATTCTCATATTATAAAGCTGATTTTTAATGGAAAATAAAATATATTTCATAATAATGAGCTGAGAATTTAAAATGCATCCAATTATTCAATTATTTCACTATTTCATTGTCACATTAAATCATTATCTATTATTTATTGATGTAGATTCTTACATCAACCCATCTACCCAATCTCTTTGAACCGCTACCTTAACGTGGTGGAGGGGTTTGAGTGTTCAAATGATCCTAGAGGCTATGTTGTCTGGGGCTTAAATGCCCCTGGTAGGGTCTCCTATGGCAAACATGGTGATGGGCCAGACAAAGAGCGGTTCAAGAATCCTTCATGAGGACAAATATATCGAGGCACGTGACGTCGCCCGGTACGGCGGAGCCGGGGTCCCACCCTGGAGCCAGGCCTGGGGTCGGGACTCGCCCGAGAGCGCCTGGTGGCCGGGTTGCTCCTTGTGGGACCCGGCCGGGCCAAGCCCGAACGAGAGACGCGAAGCCATCCCCCAGTGGGCCCACCACCTGCAGGGGGAACCGTGAGGGACCAGTGCAAAGAGGATTGGGTGGCGGACGAAGGTGGAGACCTCAGCGGCCCGATCCCCGGATGCTTAGGCTGGCTCTAGGGACGTGAAATGTTACCTCGATGGGGGGGAAGGAGCCTGAGCTTGTGCGGGAGGTCGAGAGATATCGACTAGAAATAGTCGGGCTTGCCTTAACGCACAGCGTGGGCTCTGGAACCCATCTCCTTGAGAGGGGCTGGACTCTCTTCTACTCTGGAGTGGCCCACGGGGAGAGGCAGCGGCCTGCTGTGGGTTTGCTTGTTGCCCCCCAGCTCAGCCGTCTCGTGTTGGGGTTTACCCTGGTGGATGAGAGGGTCACATCCCTGCACCTTCGGGTCGGGGATAGGTCTCTGACTGTCGTTTTGGCCTATGGGCCGAGTGGTAGTGCGGAGTACCCGGCCTTCTTGGTGTCCCTGTCGGGGGTGCTGGATAGTGCCCCTCCCGGGGACTCCATTTTTCTTGTCAGGGACTTCAAGGCCCACGTGGGAAACGACAGTGACACCTGAAGAGGCGTGATCGGGAGGAATGGCCTCCCCGATCTGAATCCTAGTGGTGTTTTGTTATTGGACTTCTGTGCTAGTCACGGATTGTCCATAATGAACACCATGTTCAAGCAAAAGGGTGTCCATCAGTGCACTTGGCACCAGGACACCCTAGGCAGGAGGTCAATGATCGACTTTGTTGTCGTATCATCAGACCTTCGGCCGCATGTTTGGACACTCGGGTGAAGAGAGGGGGTGAGCTGTCCACTGATCACCACCTGGTGGTGAGTTGGATCCGCTGGAGGAGGAGAAAGCCGGACAGACTTGGCAGGCCCAAGCGCATAGTGAGGGTCTGCTGGGAACGCCTGGCGGAGCCCTCGGCCAGGGATGTATTCAACTCCCAACTCCGGGAGAGCTTGACCAGATTCCGTGGGATGTTGGAGACATAGAGTCCGAGTGGACCATGTTCTCCGCATCTATTGTCGATGCTGCTGCCCGTAGCTGCGGCCGTAAGGTCTGCGGTGCCTGTCGCAGCGGCAATCACAGAACCTGGTGGTGGACACCGGCAGTAAGGGATGCTGTCAAGCTGAAGGAGGAGTCCTATCGGCTGCGGTTGGCTTGTGGGACTCCTGAGGCGGCTGACGGGTACCGTGAGGCCAAGCGTGCTGCGGCCCGGGCTGTGGCGGAGGCAAAAACTCGGGCCTGGGAGGAGTTCGGTGAGTTCATGGAGAAGGACTACCGGTTGGCCTCGAAGTGATTCTGGCAAACCGTCCGGCGCCTCGGGAGGGGGAACCAGTGCTTCGCCAACACTGTTTATAGTGGGGGTGGGAGGCTGCTGACCTCGACTGGGGACATTATCGGGCGGTGGAATGAGTACTTCGAGGATCTCCTCAATCCTGCCATCACACATTCCCTGGTGGAAACAGAGGCTGGGGACTCGGGGTTGGACTCATTTATCACCCAGGCTGAAGTCACCGAGGTGGTTAAAAAGCTCCGCGGTGGCAGGGCTTTGGGGGTGGATGAGATCCACCCTGAGTACCTCAAATCTCTGGATGTTGTGGGGCTGTCATGGTTGACACGTCTCTTCAACATTGCATGGCGGTCGGGGACAGTGCCTCTGGACTGGCAGACCGGGGTGGTGGTCCCCCTTCATAAGAAGGGAGACCGGAGGGTGTGTTCCAACTACAGGGGGATCACACTCCTCAGCCACCCTGGTAAGGCCTACACCAGGGTATTGGAGAGGACAGTCTGGCCGATAGTCGAACCTCGGCTTCAGGAGGAGCAGTGTGGTTTTCGTCCCAGCAGTGGAACACTGGACCAGCTCTATACCCTCGACAGGGTTCCTCGAGGGCTCATGGGAGTTTGCCCAACCGGTTCACATGTGTTTTGTGGACCTGGAGAAGGCATTCGACTGTGTCCCTCGTGATGCCTTGTGGGGGGGTGCTCCAGGAGTATGGAATCGGGGGCCCTTTATTAGGGGCCATCCGGTCCCTGTATGAGCGGAGCAGGAGTTTGGTCCGCATTACCGGCACTAAGTCGGACCTGTTCCCGGTGCATGTTGGACTCCGGCAGGGCTGCCCTTTGTCACCGGTCCTGTTCATAATTTTTATGGACAGGATTTCTAGACGCAGCCAAGGGCCAGAGGGGATCTGGTTTGGGGACCAGTGGATTTCGTCTCTTCTTTTTGCAGATGACGTGGTCCTGCTGGCCCCCTCTAGCCAAGACCTACAGCATGCGCTGGGGCGGTTCGCAGCCGAGTGTGAAGCGGCTGGGATGAAGATCAGCTCCTCCAAGTCATAGGCCATGGTACTCAACCGGAAAAGGGTGGCTTGTCCTCTTTAGGTTGGAGGGGAGTTCCTGCCTCAAGTGGAGGAGTTCAAGTATCTCGGGGTCTTGTTCACAAGTGAGGGAAGAATGGAGCGGGAGATCGACAGATGGATCGGTGCGGCTGCCGCAGTAATGGGGGCGCCGTGCCGGTCCGTTGTTTTGAAGAGAGAGCTGAGCCGAAAAGCGAAGCTCTCGATTTACCGGTCGGTCTACGTTCCTACCTTCACCTATGGCCATGAACTTTGGGTCATGACCGAAAGAACGAGATCCCGGATACAAGCGGCTGAAATGAGCTTCCTCCGTAGGGTGGCCGGGCACTCCCTTAGAGATAGGGTGAGGAGCTCGGCCATTCGGGAGGGGCTCGGAGTAGAGCCGCTGCTCCTCCACATTGAGAGGAGCCAGTTGAGGTGGCTCGGGCATCTATACCGGATGCCTCCTGGACGCCTTCCTCGGGAGGTGTTCCAGGCACGTCCCACCGGGAGGAGGCCCAGGGGACAGCCCAGGACACGCTGGAGGGACTATGTCTCTCGGCTGGCCTGGGAACGCCTTGGGCTCCCCCCGGAGGAGCTGGAGGAGGTGTCTGGGGAGAGGGACGTCTGGGTGCCTCTGCTGAGTCTGCTGCCCCCGCGACCCGGTTCCGGATAAGCGGAAGACGACGAGTACGAGTAATTTATTTATTTAATTTTGAACACTTGGCATTCCATAAGGATTGGGCAAGGTTCAACAGTTTGTTAACAACTGCAGGAGTAAGTGGACCAATAGTTTAAGAATTGCAAGGAATTTAGGGATGTCATCATCTGCAGTCTATAATAATATCAAAAGATTCAGAGAATCTGGAGAAGCCTCTGCATGTGACAAGGCCAAAAACCAGCATTGATGCCTGTTATCTTTGATCCCTACGAAGGCACTGCATTAAAAACATTATTCTGTAACAGTTATTCCCACCCTTTATTGCCGGCACTAAGTCAGGCCGGTTTAGGGTGCATGTTGGACTCTGGCAGGGCGCCCTTTGTCACCGGTCCTATTTATAACTTTTATGGACGGGATTTCTAGGTGCAGCCAAGGGCCGGAGGGGGTCTGGTTTGGGGACCAGTGGATTTCGTCTCTTCTTTTTGCAGATGACGTGGTCCTGCTGGCCCCCTCTAGCCAAGACCTACAGCATGTACTGCGGTGGTTTGCAGCCAAGTGTGAAGCGGCTGGGATGAAGATCAGCTCCTCCAAGTCTGAGGCCATGGTTCTCGACCGGAAAAGGGTGGCTTGTCCTCTTCAAGTTGGAAGGGTGTTCCTGCCTCAAGTGGAGGATTTCAAGTATCTTGGGGTCTTGTTCTCGAGTAAGGAGAGAATTGAGCAAGAGATCGACAGATGGATCGGTGTGGCTGCCACAGTAATGAGGACACTGTGACGGTCCGCTACGGTGAAGAGAGAGCTAAGCTGAAATATGAAGCTCTCAATTTACCGGTCATTCTACGTTCCTACCCTCACCTATGGCCATGAACTTTGGGTCATGACCGAAAGAACGAGATCCCGGATACAAGCGGCTGAAATGGCCGTGCACTCCCGTAGAGATAGGGTGAGGAGCTCGGCCATCTGGGAGGGGCTTGGAGTAGAGCCGCTGCTCTTCCACATTGAGAGGAGCCAGTTGAGGTGGCTCCGTTATCTATACCAGATGCCTCCTGGACGCCTCCCTTGGGAGGTGTTGCAGGCACCTCCCACTGGGAGCATGGCGTAGGACACGCTGGAGGGACTATGTCTCTCGGCTGGCCTGGGAACCCCTTGGGCTCCCCCCGGAGGAGCTGGTGGAGGTGTCTGGGGAGAGGGACATCTGGATGTCTCTAGTGAGTCTGCTGCCAATGCGACCTGGTCACGGATGAAGCAGAAGACGACAAGTACGAGTGCGGGTTATTACCACATGGGCTCAGGAGTGCTTCAGAAAAGCATTGTCAGTTAACACAGTTTGTCGCTAAATCTACAAGTCCAAGCTAAAACTCCATGCAAAGCAAAGCCATATATTAACAACAACCAAAAACGCTGCCGGCTTCTCAGGGCCCGAGCTCATCTGATATAGACTGACGCAAAGTGAAAAAGTGTGATGTGTTCTGAAGGGTCCCCATTTCAAATAGTTTTAGGAAATCATGGACGTCTTCTCTTCCTGGCCAAAGAGGAAAAGGACTATCCAGACTTTTATCAGCGCAAAGATGAAAAGCCAGCATCTGCGATGGTATGGGGGTGTGTTAGTACCCATTCCATGGTTAACTTGCGTATTTTTGAAGGCACCGTTAATGCTGAATGGTACATACAGGTTTTGGAGTTACATCAGCTTCCACCCAAGCAACGTCTTTTTTAAGGAGGTCCCAGCTTATTTCAGCAAGAAAATGCCAAGCATCATTCTGTACATGTTACAACAGCGTGGCTTTGTAGTAAAAGAGTCTGGTACTAGACTGGCCTGCCTGCAATCCAGACCTGTTTCCCATTGAAAATGTGTGGCTCATTATGACAACGGAGACCCCGGACTGTTGAGTAGCAGAAGTTATACTTCAAGCCAGAATGGGCAAGAATTCCTTCTATAAAGCTTCAACAATGAATGTCCTCAGTTCCTGAACACTTATTGAGTGATAAAAGGTAAGGTGATGTAACATAGAGGTGAATATGCCCTTGTCCCAGCTTTTTTGGAACGTGTTGCAAGCATTGAAATGAGTGAAATTTTGCAAAAAATAGGGACAAAATACAAAACAGACTTTTTTTCTTCTTTTTATTGTAGACAGTACAAACACACAGCATTCTGTGTTTTGTTGACGTCCCACCTGTTCTGTGTGTGTAACTGGGCTTACCTTTATAAATGACGTTATGACAGGCAGCAGTCATAAATTACTCCCTTTTACCGACAGTTATCCCATTTAAACACTGAGTTAAACTTTAACTGGCTATAAATATTTTTTAGTCCAGCAGTGATAGGGAGCTTAATCACCCACTTATTTGAAAGACACAGGTAAACACCATTTCAAAACAAAATAATACATGTAAAGCAAGCATTGAGACTGGCCCTTATGTTCTTTTTTTCTTTTTTATAATAATCGTGTTATATTGTCTGAACTCAGGCCAAATGTGACCATCAATATAAATTGGGTTTCAGTGATCATTGCAGGGCCTTGAGTGGATAAACATCATGCTTTCCTAACTATTCTGTTACCTTTCACCACATCTGGTCACCTGTCAGTTAAAAAGGGAAGCAGTTTGAAAACTTAATAACTACCTGCCCATTCTCGACCATGTGATCGTTTTTTTCCCCAGTGTTGTAATGACCAGGGCTGGAAATTAGGCTGCTGTGTGTGTTCAGTGGAAAAGGTGTGGTTACAGCTCTAGAGTAAAGGTGCTGACCATGTGACAGAGCTGAACAACAGAGCTGAAGGACAGACGGAATAGAGCACTAAAGGAATTTGCAGGATTTTTATTTAGGTAAGTTAGAATCTATTAATCAAATAAGATAAACTAAAATTTCAGTATTTCAGAGCAGCTGTCAGTGAATTTTGTTTTATGTACACGGTACTAACAGTACTAACAGTACTTTTTTATTTGCTCATTGCCATTTTCTGCATGTTTGGTTAGGTTGCTCCAGAGCTGTGAAACCAGTTCCCCTATGGAAAAAAACCAGGTAAGTTTTGTTTAAAAGACGCCCCAGACATATAAAACAGGTCTATGTTTTATATGACTGAAATGATCAGGATTGTTTTGAACAAGTTGGCACTCACTTTTTGTCTTTCGCTTTATGTCCAGGCAAATAAACATGTCTATGACAACATAGGATTTCAGCATGACATAGGAAGACCCCATCCATATTCCTATCATGCGCACCCCGAGAACCCCAGCTACATTGCTGGCCCTACTCAGATCAACACCCAGCAGAATTCACCTCCCCCACAACAGAGCAAAGGTATGGTGATATCTGATTTGCAGCTTACAAAAACCTGTGTGGAATGCTAATGCTAATGTGGGTGAAGAATAACTTTAATCAGGCATTTGTCTAATCAGTTGGGTGAACAAATTTGTTTTTACTTTCACCTTTTAAAGACAAGTTCACTAAGGGTTTCAAATTCATAATTCATAAAAAGCAGCAACCTTCCTTGTGCTGAACAATAATGTATGACTTTAGTTTCACTTGACCTGATTTGTACCAAAATTACTCCTTTTCACATTTAGTCTTTTTCCAAAAACAAATTTTAATATGTTTAGTGGGTATTTATGTGATTAATGAACAATGTGCAATATAATTATGAAGTGGGATTTTCATAAACCTTAATCTGAAAACTGTGGATTAATTTATTGCCTTCAGAAGTGACCTAAATAGTTCTGTTATGTTAAGGCCTCTGAGGTTTGTTAAAGAACATTAAGGAATAAACAGCATCATGAAGACCAAGAAACCTCTAAATTCACAGGCTGGCCAAAAAATGTAATAATTATGATAACTCTGGAGGAAGTGCAGTGATCCGCAGCTCAGGTTGGAGAATGGACCTGCACCCCACAAATCCAGCCTTTGTGGCACAGTGGCAAGAACACAGTTGTTGAAAGAACCCACATAAGGGCCTTGCAGTTTGCCACCAGGTCGGTCAAAGGCACAGTTAACGTGGAAGAAGGTGCTCTGGTCAAATGAGAGCAAAAATTAACTTTTATAATATATTTGAAAATGCTTGGCAAAAAGTTCAGGGTGAACACACCTTCGAAACATGGTGGTGGCAGCATCATGCTGCGGGGTGCTTTTGCCAGCAAGGACAGGGAAGCTGTTCAGAAAATGGATAAAGATGCATACAGGAGAATCCTGTAGGGGGAAAACATGTCAGAGGGTGCACCAGACTTGAGACTGGGTGGAGAGCTACAAAGGAATGGTTTAGATCGAAGCATATTTATGTGTAGGAATTTTATGATAATTGCCGTTCACAGATGATCTCCTTCCAATCCAACTGAACTTTATTAACGCTATTTTGATACAAAAGGCTAGCAGCTACAGTAACTACACTAAGAGGTGATTCTAGAAAGTACTGAGTCTGGGGACTGAATAAGAATTGAAGTTTGTTGTAAAGTAACAAAGTGTGAAGAACTTCAAACATTATGAATACTTAAGCAAGGCACTGTATTTATGAACAAAACAATCTTTTGTTAATAATCAATACCACAGGGATATTTTTGAATACTAAGCTAGGTGTTTTTGTCATTGCAGTCTTTATTCTCTGTGCTGTGGTGACCTGCTGTAATACCTAGAATATATGGGAGGTTTTACTGTGGGAAACAGGTAAGGTAAATAGAAAGGTTGCCTCAGTATGAAAAAAGCTAATAGCCCTTTCCAAGTTAGAACCTACTTTATGTTGTTGGTATTGACAGCTGTTATTACTGCATAGCTACATAAACTTGCCTGCTCAGCAGTGTCAACAGGATACACTCTGCATTTGAACCTCCTTCAGGCTGCAGTGGTGGGTTTAAAGTGACAGATTCTGAAAACATCCACTCAATTTGAGGGACTTGTAATAGCAAAAAAACCTTTGTAGTTCGTAAAAAGATTGTAAAACAACCTGAGTGAAACAGCATGTCATGACATATTACATTACTGCATTATTAAAAGTCAAAATACAAAAGGCTGTTTGTGGGGAAAAATAGTCACACTGTTATTGTTAGCTTGCACAGTGGCCAAGAGAACGGCATTATCCTCAATGAAATAATATAGTATAATAATATATCCTCAATTAAATAATGAAATAATATAGGATAATATAATATAGGACAATAGCTGAGTGGCTGAAAGGCCACTCAGCTATGAAGAATCCATTACTCCACAAGCAACAATTACAGTATTTAGCCAGATTACCATATTTAGGGACAAAGACCTTGATTTTTGGAGAGATGCACTGTGTTGTGGGTGTGTTTCACTGCTGGAGGGACTGGCTCACTTCCCCAAATAGACAATCGGTGAAAGGTTTTAAAATGCCTTTCTCATTTAATGGTTTTCTTTATGTTTATGAAAATTTACATTGTACACAGATTCTCACTGAAGGCATCAAAACTGTGAATGAACACATGTAGAATTATGTAGCAAATGAAAAATTGTAAAAGCACTTCAAATATGTTACATTTTAGATTCCTTAAAGCAACAGCCCTTTGCTGTGATGACTGAAATATTAACCTCTGGCTGTCTCTCAATGAACCTCTGGGAAGATTTTTCAAGACTCTTTGGGAAACCTTTTCAGGTGACCACCTCATGAAGCTCATGGAGAGAATGCCAAGAGAGCAAAGCAGAATCAGAGCGAAGGGTGGCTCTTTTGAAAAATATAAAATATAAAAATGTTTAGAGTTATTTCACACTTTTTTGTTTACTGCATAATCCCATGTGTGTTCATTCATAGTTTTGTTGCATTTGGTAAGAATCTACAATGTAAATAGTCATGAAAATAAAGAGAACCATTAGGGGCGAACATGTATTTAAAACTTTTGACCATTAGTTTAGGTGGCATCATGAGGAAAGAATAATAAGTGAAAATATGGAAGCAGCATCTAAAAAAAATCAACCAGCAATTTGAAGCTTAGAAATATATGTGTTTTCCAAACAAACAATGACCCTGAGCATATCACCAGATTAGTACCAAAACATCTTAAGGACAGTAAACTCAATGTTTCAGAGTGGCCATCACAAAGCTCTGTCAGGCTCACAGAAGATCTGTCAGCAGAACTGAAAAGGTGTGTGTGAGGAAGACAGACTCAGTTATACTAGTTTTGTCAAGAGGAATTGGTTAAATTTCAAATAATTTTGAAAAGCTTGTGGAAGGAAACCCAAAATGTCTGAGTCAAGTCATACCGTTTATAATACAATTCTGCCAAAAACTAAAGAATTATATGTAAACTTCTAAACCGGAACAAAGTAGAAATAAACCTTTTTTATCTCATAATACTCTGGCACTTAGCAAAGATTTAAAGTGTATACAAATATCTGTTTTAACTGTGGTTGGCAAAGTTGGGTCTGAACAAAGATGTCCTGATTGGCGGCCAAAAACAAATGAAGAAGTAAAAAAAAAAAATGCCGATAGGTGAGCAGTTTTCAACATAGATGAAAAAACACACAAAATCAAAGAGAACTTAGAAGCGCCTTGTTGGATACATACTAAACAGAGCATATCAGGACATACACCTCATATCAATTATCAAGCACAGGGGTGGATGGTGATGATTTGGGCTTTTTTTTATGACCTTTGCACCTTGCAGTTATTTAATTGGTCAATAACCTCTCTACAGTCATATGTGAGGCCATTTGTCTGACACCTAATGCTTGGCAAAAAGTGACTCATGCAACAAGCGACATATAAGACTGACCAAAAATAGGATTTATTATTAGGTTAATATTTTCTACATGACTCTTCTGTGTTTAATTTTTGTGTTTAGTGTTACAAACATTGACACTGTGTAATACATGATCTAATTTTTAGTTGTTTTGCAGGAGAAGAACCAAATAAGCCCTTCTTTCTTTGTCAGTCCAGTCTAAGGCCTGGTGTTTGTGTAGGTGTTAGTTACTGCTGTGGTACAGTGTCTTTCATTTGCATTCTAATATGAATATTTTTCTATTTCCACAGGTAAAAAGTCATGTCCCTGGAAGTATATCCTCTGTGGCTCTCTGTGTGTGCTTATCATCCTGGTAGTGGCGGCCCTCTTGCTCTGGTACTTCTGTACGTTCATTAAAAGAACTTTGAAGCTTTAACATAGTTTTTGGACTTAATTGTGATACCGTATGTGTCCTTTTACATCCATTTCTTATAGTTTTTGTATGTGTGTGTTTGCAGTATATTACCAGTGTCTATTTGGGAGATCATGTGGACCTGGTGGGGGGTGTCTGAGCTCCACCCAGTGGTGTGACGGTGAATGGGACTGTTTGGACGGAGAGGATGAATCTTACTGCTGTGAGATATTCTGATCAACACCCTAAATGTTCCTCACTAAGATACACATTTGCTTGTATAAGTGTGTTCATGTGCCATTGTTTTCCCTGAGTACAGTTCTTTGTGTTGCACAGTTCGCCACGAGGGGAACAACTTCTTGCTGCAAAGTTATTCATCAATCAACAAGGCCTGGTTGCCTGTGTGTGCTGAGAACTGGGATGACAACTATGGGAAGACTGTGTGTACGCAGATGGGCTACAGGAGGTGAATAGTTTACTCTCTTTTCTGCTGAATGTACAATAAAACTGGACTGTTTGACCAACTGCTTTTTAAACAACATAACCCTCCATTTCTGCTACCTGTATGACCCCCTCTCTTTTCCAACGGTTATGGTCAATCTGACAGAGAGAGGTATCCCAATCGTTGTGGTTTTTAGTATAACAATGACCATCAGTGGGCTCTAGATGGACAAACTGTCTACTTTTAAGGCTAGGCTTAAAACTTTCCTTTTTGATAAAGCTTATAGTTAGAGCGGCTTAGGTTATCCTGAGCTATCTCTTTAGTTATGCTGCCATAGGCTTAGGCTGCTGGAGGACATAATGACCACTTTCACCCTCTTTGCTACATTCTTACACTACTCTTCAATTTTGTATTATTTTCTGTTATTTCAGCTTCTAACTTTATGTTCTTTCTCTTTTCTCTTCCTAGAAGCTACACCTGGCCTGACTCTGTGTCTACCTGTAACAGCTTTCTGGAGAGGGGAACCCTCCAAGCTTCTGATGGCAACAACTTAATGCTCACCCTCTACCGATGATCCACATGGCCTTGTCTTTCAATGTTTAACCCTTTCTCTCTACTAGACATAGCTACTGACTGAGCTTTTACTGTAACTAACTCTATGTGCTCTCTTCAGACTCTAAACTTGAAAACTGGCTCAGAGTTTATCTGTTCCTTCTTTCTAGGTGAAACGACTAAAGGAGCTACATCCATTAACATTTACTTTTCCTTCCCATAGAAAGTACTCCTGGATCAGTGCTTCTTTGTTCTCTTTGTGTCCTCTGCTCTGTTCTCTCTAACCCCAGTCGGTCGTGGCAGATGGCCGCTCACACTGAGCCTGGTTCTGCTAGAGGTTTCTTCCTGTTAAAAGGGAGTTTTTCCTCTCCACTGTCGCTACATGCATACTCAGTATGAGGGATTGCTGCAAAGTCAACGCCAGTGACTGTCCACTGTCTCTACATGCTCATCCAGGAGGAGGGAATGCTGCAAGTCACTGACTGGATGCAATCTTTTGGGTTTCCTTAGACAGAAAAACTTTTTATCCAATTTGAATAAATAACTAACTCTGACTGCACTGTTCAATGATTAAGAGTAATTGGAATGTATGTACCTGACTTTTGTGAAGTACCTTGAGACGACATGTGTTGTGAATTGGCGCTATACAAATAAACTGAATTGAAATTGAATTGAATTGAATTGAATTGAATTAAATAAGTAACATAATAATTTTAAGCTGGAAGGAAAATTATACACGGGTTTTAAAATGTTTTACAAAAAACATTTCATAATGTGTGGCCTGCATTGGTGTTCAACCCCCTGACTCAATACTTTGTAGAGCCACCTTTTGTTGTATTTACAGCTGCACGACTTTAGCAGCTTTGTACATCTAGAGACTTACACTTCTGTCCATTCCTCTATGAAAAAGCTCACACTCAGTTAGGTTGCATGAAGAGAATCTGCAAACAGAAGTTTTCTAATTTCGACACAAATTCTTAGCTAGATTTAGGTCAGGACTTTGACTAGGTCTTTCCAACACACAGTATTTTTATGTGTCTTAAATTTAAACCATCCCATTTCAGTAATGTTTGCATGTTTAGAGTTGTTGTCCTGCTGGAAAGTAACCTTCCTGCCCGGTTTCAAGTCTTCTGCTGCTTCTCAGGCGTTCGTGCAGGACTCCCCCCAACATGATGGTGCAATCACAAAGTGTCACTGTGGTGATGATGTTCGAAATGATTTGGTCTCATCTGACCAGAGCATCTTCTTCCACATTTTGTGTGTCCTCATCGCTTGTGGCAAACTGTAACCTGGATTTCTCATGGCTTTCTTTCAGCAAAGAACCACTCTTCCATAAAGAGCAGATTTGGGGTGTGCATAACAAATAGTTGTCAACAGGTTCTCCCAACTAAGCTGTGGATCTCTGCAGCTCCTTCTCTGCAGAGTTACTCTGGCTCTCTTGGCTCCTTCTCTGACGGATGTTCTCCTTGTCTGGGTGGTTTTAAGTGGACAGCCATGTCACCTGTCTGCTGTGTTCCTTGGTCTTCATATATTTTTTATTTACTAATGTTCTCTAACAAACCTCTGAGGCCTGTTACTGTAAATAGACTGTGTTTAAATTACACACAAGTGAATATCAACTACCTAAGTGACTTCTGAAGGTGGCACTGGATTTTATTTAGGGGGATTTGATTAAAATAGGCTTAACGCATACACACGACACTTTCAATTTTTTCATTTTTTTACTTCAGAATTATCTGCTACTTATGCTATATTGCATAAAATACATTAGTTTGTGGTAACATGACAAAATGTGGAAATGTTTCAGGGGTCTAAATACTTGAGAATAATTGAATATTTTACTATCGATAGTGCTAGTGATCCTATGCTCCCTAAAATTTTTAGAAGGATTTTCCAGAAAATGAACATAGGATATGGAAAATAATTTTCAGACCAATTTCCATCCATCCATCCATCCATCCATCCATCCATCCATCTATCCATCCATCCATCCATCCATCCAGTGTGTGGGTTTTTGCAGGTTCTATTTTTAAAGTTTGTAGAAATATTGGTCATATGTATAGGCTAGGCATTAAATACTCGTACTCGTACTCGTCGTCTTCCGCTTATCTGGGAACGGGTCGCGAGGGCAGCAGACTGAGCAGAGACACCCAGACGTCCCTCTCCCCAGACACCTCCTCCAGCTCCTCCGGGGGGAGCCCAAGGCGTTCCCCAGGCCAGCCAAGAGACATAGTCCTCCAGCGTGTCCCCGGCCGTCCCCCGAGCCTCCTCCCGGGGGACGTGCCTGGAACACCTCCCGAGGAAGGCGTCCAGGAGGCATCCGATATAGAAGCCCGACCCACCTCAACTGGCTCCTCTCGATGTTGAGGAGCAGCGGCTCTAGTCCGAGCCCCTCCCGGATGGCCGAGCTCCTCACCCTATCTCTAAGGGAGTGCCCGGCCACCCTACGGAGGAAGCTCATTTCAGCCGCTTGTATCCGGGATCTTGTTCTTTCGGTCATGACCCAAAGTTGATGGCCATAGGTAAGGGAAGGAACGTGGACCGACCAGTAAATCGAGAGCATCGCTTTTCGGCTCAGCTCTCTCTTCACCACAACGGACCAGCACAGTGCCCCCATTACTGCAGCAGCCGCACCGATCCGTCTGTCGATCTCCCGCTCCATTCTTCCCTCACTTGTGAACAAGACCCCTATTGTCGATGCTGCTGCCCGTAGCTGTGGCTGTAAGGTCGGCGGTGCCTGTCGCCGCGGCAATCCCAGAACCCAGTGGTGGACACCGGCAGTAAGGGATGGCTGTCAAGCTGAAGAAGGAGTCCTATCAGCTGTGGTTGGCTTGTGGGACTCCTGAGGCGGCTGAGGGGACAGTGAGGCCAAGCGTGCTGCGGCCCAGGCTGTGGTAGAGGAAAAAATCGGGCCTGGGAGGAGTTCGGTGAGGCCATGGAGAAGGACTACCGGTTAGCCTCGAAGCGATTCTGGCAAACCGTCCGGGGGCTCGGGGGGAAACGTGCTTCGCCAACACTGTTTATAGTGGGGGTGGGAGGCTGCTGACCTCGACTGAGGACATTATCGGGTGATGGAAGGAGTACTTCGAGGATCTCCTCAATCCTGCCATCATGCGCTCCCTGGTGGAAACAGAGGCTGGGGACTCGGGGTTGGACTCTTTCATCACCCAGGCTGAAGTCACCGAGGTAGTTAAAAAGCTCTGCGGTGGCAGGGCTTCGGGGGTGGATGAGATCCGCCCTGAGTACCTCAAATCTCTGGATGTTGTAGGGCTGTCATGGTTGACACGCCTCTTCAACATTGTGTGGCGGTTGGGGACAGTGCCTCTGGACTGGCAGACTGGGGTGGTGGTCCCCCTTCATAAGAAGGGTGACCGGAGGGTGTGTTCCAACTACAGGGGGATCACACTCCTCAGCCTCACTGGTAAGGCCTACGCCAGGGTATTGGAGAGGAGAGTCCGGCCGATAGTCGAACCTCGGCTTCAGGAGGAGCAGTGTGGTTTTCGTCCCGGCCGTGGAACACTGGACCAGCTCTATACCCTCTACAGGGTACTCGAGGGCTCATGGGAGTTTGCCCAATTTGCTCCAGGTCCACATGTGTTTTGTGGACCTGGAGAAAGCATTTGACTGTGTCCCTCATGATGCCCTGTGGGGGGGTGCTCCAGGAGTATGGAATCGGGGGTCCCTGTACGAGCGGAGCAGGAGTTTGGTCCGCATTGCCGGCACTAAGTCGGACCTCTTCCCGGTGCATGTTGGACTCCGGCAGGGCTGCCCTTTGTCACCGGTCCTGTTCATAATTTTTATGGACAGGATTTCTAGACGCAGCCAAGGGCCGGAGGGGGTCTGGTTTGGGGGACCAGTGGATTTCGTCTCTTCTTTTGCAGATGACGTGGTCTTGCTGGCCCCCTCTAGCCAAGACCTACAGCATGCGCTGGGGTGGTTTGCAGCCGAGTGTGAAGCGGCTGGGATGAAGATCAGCTCCTCCAAGTCAGAGGCCATGGTACTCGACCGGAAAAGGGTGGCTTGTCCTCTTCAGCTTGGAGGAGAGTTCCTGCCTCAAGTGGAGGAGTTCAAGTATCTCGGGGTCTTGTTCACGAGTGAGGGAAGAATGGAGCGGGAGATCGACAGACCTAGGGTGTTCTGGTGCCAAGTGCACTGGTGGACACCCTTATATTTGAACATGGTGTTCATTATGGACAATCCATGACTAGCACAGAAGTCCAATGACAAAGCACCACTCGGATTCAGATCGGGGAGGCCATTCCTCCCAATCACACCTCTCCAGGTGTCACTGTCGTTTCCCACATGGCCGTTGAAGTCCCCCAGCAGAATAATGGAGTCCCCGGGAGGGGCATTATCCAGCACCCCCGACAGGGACACCAAGAAGGCCGGGTACTCCGCACTACCGCTCGGCCCGTAGGCCGAAACGACAGGCAGAGACCTAACCCCAACACGAGGGCGCAGGCATGCGACCCTCTCATCCACTGGGGTAAACCCTAACACAAGACGGCTGAGCTGGGGGGCAACAAGCAAACCCACACCAGGCCGCCGCCTCTCCCCGTGGGCCACTCCAGAGTAGAAGAGAGTCCCGCCCCTCTCAAGCAGATGGGTTCCAGAGCCTACGCTGTGCATGGAGGTGAGCCCGACTATTTCTAGGCGATTTCTCTCAACCTTCCGCACAAACTCAGGCTACTTCCCCCCCAGCGAGGTGACATTCCACATCCCTAGAGCCAGCCTAAGCATCCGGAAGGATTCTTGAACTGCTCTTTGTCTGACCCGTCACCCGGCATTAAATATTACATAGATATTTAGTATTTTTATTCTGTCTTTCAGTCAGCATTTTTGTCCACAAAGTAGCTGCATTCATGAAGCTAACATTTAGCATAGACTGGAAGAGCTCCAGAATCTGTGGCTGTAACAAGTAATCGTTTTTTTTGTCAACTCTTTTCTTTCTTTTTAAATATTACTTCATTAACTGTTTTTCTTTTAATTTTTCACATTATATGATCTAATTGAGAAAGATATGTAGCTTAATAAAAGGACCATACGAAATGGCTATGTCAACACTCATCTGTTATTACCTTTTTGGGTGAAATTGTTCAAAAATATTATATATATTTTGTGAAGTTTCGCGAAGTTTCCTGAAAAACTTGAAAAACTGACTCAGGCCATTAATTTAGGAAGGTCGACTATATTCTGGTTTCATGTTTCTGATGGTCTCACTGTTTCTTGTCTCTCTGTGTATCCCACAGGCAGGATTATGTGAGCTCCAGTAAAATAAACGCTAGCACCTCAGCCCCAGAGGGATACCTGAAGCTAAAGTTTGGAAGCAGCTATGGAACTCTAATACAGTCACAACTCATATACAGGTACACCTTCATTTTAGTCTGGACAATGATTTATACAAAGTAAACTAATATGGAGAAAATAATCTTATCTTACATTACCTTGCAGCCCATGGTGCTCAGCTAGAGCTGTTAAACTGCAATGTTTAGGTGAGGTTCTAACTGGAACACAATATATTAGTGGATGACGCATGGCAGCTGAATGTAATCAGACAAATAGGGATACTTTCTGTTAATAACACTGTGAAATATTAAAATTTACCAGTTTTTTGTTTTGTTTCTGTGGCTTGCAATTTTCAGAATGTGGCAAGAGTTTAGCAGCTCCCAGCAGTCGCATCGTAGGTGGCACTCAGGCAGTGAATGGAGCTTGGCCATGGCAGGTCAGCCTCCAGATTAATGGCCAACATGTGTGTGGAGGCACAATCATTAGCCCAAACTGGATCCTGTCTGCAGCACACTGCTTCAAAAAGTGAGATTTAACTTAACATTTTCTGAATAGAACATGAAAACATTTACGCATTATGGTCTGGTGATCCGATTTGGTCATAATTTGCAGAAATGTGAACTGTAAGTAAATAATTCAACTTATAAGAAACTGACATATCTACAATGAGCACCAGACATGGTGGCGATGGTGTGATCAGGCAGTTGCTGGAGCATCCAACAGTCAGTCAAAAGTGTGACTAACAGCATTATCCACCCATGAGGGTTTGAAAGGTTTCATTTTGAAGCTATGCATGAGGCTGGTAGGTCATCTCATCATCACTGCGGTATACCATACCATACCGACTTGATTTATAGAGCACTCTAAACACCCACAGAACCCAAGGAAACAGCAGTCACATCATACAAAAGTAAACCAATACTAAAATCAATAGGACAGAAAAATAAATAAGACAGCCCTGTATTCAAATAATGAAACAAACAATAAGTCAAAATGAGGTAAAAACTATTTGAAAGTCAATATCTCGGGGAGAAGAGAGGGGTTTTAGGAAGGGATTTAAAACACACAGGGAAGAGACCTGTCTGATGTCGAAGGGAAGATCATTCCATCATTTAGGAGCTGCTACAGCAAAAGCACTGTCTCCTCTGAACTTACGCTTAGTCATTAGGAGCAGCTGATCAGTTGACCTGAGGGAATGGGAGGGTGTGTAGGGATGTAGCAGCTCGGACAGGCAAGGCCTTTCACTGCCACCCATGCATTGCATGGAGGCACCTATAACTCTCCATCTTTAAACTGGACTCTTTATTATAATTCTTCAGTCTACGTTAATGCAGCCCAAACCCTAAGATGAACCCCACAATATATATATCAGCTTTTATTGGCATTTCAAGTTACCATGGTGACGTAACTAATGAAAAACCATGCCCCAAAAACCCCATAGAAATGAACAGAGTCAGGGAAGGAAGGAATTATCAAAATTCACTGTTTTTGAGCCTTTGCTCATTGCTTTGTGTGGCCATACTTTCACCTAGAAACACAGTTCAACTTTCAGTTTGTAGAAAAATCTGTAATCTTTTCAGGTGAAAACGGTATGTTGCTATCTGCTACAGTTTCCCTAAATTTAGACTTCAAGTGCCACAAAGTTTGCCGGATAATCCAGCTCCTACACTGGCGATGTCAGTTACCTAGAGTGCAGGAAGGCATTTTTTTCCGGGAAAATGATTTTTAACTCGCCCTCACGGTCACAAATTTCACTATGCATTCACTATTTTCGGTCAGTTTGTAGGACTGGGCGTCTGATTCACACAATCTCGCTCATGGCTCAAAAGGTTTTCAAATACCATTATGGTTTTCGTACAGCGCCGATTTGTCGGACCTCTTTTTGAGACACCACGGTGTGCAAACTCGGGCAGAGGATAGAGTGTAGGCACATAGGCGCGTGCTGCCAACCTTGGAGCCATCACCATAGCAACAGAACTCTGCCTCTGCTGAGAGAGGAGAAGGTCACAGCTTGGCTCTGCAAGGTCACACTGACAGATACTGTACAGAATAACACACTCCTACAGTTTTAGGGAACATTACAGTAAAATGAGGATTCATACTGATACTAAATACCCAAGGAGCTCAAACCAGCAGTGGAAAACAGGATTTATGAGTCATTCTTTCATTCCAAGAGTACCAGGAGCTGTTTAAAATCAGAGCCATCTTCATATACTTGTCAGATAATTAAACTATAACCAGTTCCAAGTGGGTCTACAACAGAGGTCCAAAAGTTTTAGTTATTATGGCTTTCAAAGTAATAGCTTAAACTTGCTAATACTTACTAGCTATATTTAAAGCTGATAAAATAGTACACTGAGAATTTAGCATGGGAAGCAGGTTCTATATTACTAATGGAACAAACACCGGCCTGAAAGGACAACTATGGTGGATTTTCAAAATAAGAGCTAAACATTCTCTACAAAATAAAATCCTTCATATTTCACACTGCAGCTAATTGCAGTATTGGGCTTAATAACTGCTGCTGGGACTCAACCAGTGTTGGAAATGGGACTTTGTTAGCCTTTCAAAATAAAGCTTACTGATATTTTCAAAACAGAAGCCTCAACATTCCTTAGTTGGGACCTGCCATAGCAATGAAGGGAGATCAATTCACTGGCTCCCATTGATTGCATGGAGGCACCTATTATTATCCACCTGTAAACTGGTCTCTTTATTTATTGGGGACTGCCATGGCAAAGCAAGGAGGCATGGTAATGATGCACACTGGGACTACCTCAGCCACAGAACCTTTGGCTCTGGTCTGAGAAGCATGCACCAAGAGGCAGGCCCCACCAAAATTTCTTCAGAAATGTTCTAGTTAATACAGTGCATCCCAACTATGTCTAATTCATAAAGTTGATGTGTCTTTTTTCTTGTCTTTCAGTCTTCAGACATGGTTAAGGATTTGTAAATAGTAAAATTATGTTTCGATTTGACCCGCTCCAGCCACTGTGGTCCTTAATATTATTGTAATCGCTCTTGAGTTTTATTAACATTTCCCTGTACTACCTCAGCGAAAACCTTTTCATTTATCCTCATCTCATGGCCAATCAGTGAACAGCAGTCTGTTAACGCCACATGTAGTCCAGACTCAGCCCCGGCCGTTTCTTAATATACAAAGAAAAGAAGAAAAAAAGACAGGTTGTGAGCAAATATGCCCATTGTGTTTCAGAGCAGAGTACCTGACTACTCAGGCTGTAAGGTGTTCAATGTGTTTGGTGGCTGGTTTTTGCAAATAGCGCTCTATAGCGCCGTCCTAAAGACAAAAGTCTAAACCGTTTCTGTCCCAAATGTGTAAGGTTGCAGAGAGGTTAGCTGCCCTTTTCCTGATCCTATACACAAGTCCTGGATGGAGGGAAGATCTGCCCTGATGACTCTCCCTGCAGACCTAATTGTTTGTTGCAGTCTAGACCTGTTCTGTTTTGTGGATGAGCCAAATCACACAATGATATAAAACAGCACAGACTGATTAATGGCAGTGTTGAAGATGACCAGCAGCTCCTGTGAAAGGTTGTACTTCTTGAGTTACCCGCAGGAAGTACAGTCTCTGCTGGACCTTCTTCTGAACAGTGTCTATGTGTGAGGACCATCTCAGGTACCGAGAAAGCTTGGTTCATAGAAACTGGAAGTGATCTACAGTCGTCATAGGGCTGTTGAGGGTGGTGCTGGGAAGCAGTGTGGGGGGAGTTCTCCGGAAGTCCACTGTCATCTTTTAAGCAAGTTAAGCTCCAGGTGGTTCTGACAGCACCAGTGTATTGACCAATCCACCTCCTGTCTTTATGCAGACTTGTGTTTGTCCTGGATCAGACCAATGGCAGTGCTGTCATCTGCAAACTGAAGGAGTTTTCCAGATGAGCCCACTGAGTTTCAGTTGTTTGTGTACAGGGAGAGGAGGACTGGGGAGGCAACCTATTCCTGGGGGGCTCTGGTGCCCTGGTGAGCATCTGGTAAAAAATATCTGGGCTGATGGTATTGAAGGCTGAGCTGAAGTCCATGAACAGGATCCTGGTGTACGTCCCTGGGTGGTTGGATGGTGCAGTGAAGTGTAGTCCCAAACTGACTGCATCATCTGCCGACCTGTTTGCCTGCCTGTGCTTCACCGGTCCCTCAAAGGACTTCATGACCACAGCATCAGGGCAACAGGTCTGTAGTCATTTAATCCTATGATGGTGCATCTCTTGGGGACAGGGATGATGGTGGAGCATTTGAAGCACGAGAGAACTTCACACAACTCCAGAGACTTGTTGAAGATCTGAGTGAAGATGGGGGCCAGTTGGTCAGTGCATGCTTTCAGGCAGAAGGGTCCTGAAGCCTTACTGGACTTATGATTCTGAAAAGCCCTATTTATGTCTTTATCAGTGGTCAGTGCATGGGATCAGAAGGGAGAGGAGAGGGGGTTGTAGAAGTTTTTAATTTCTGCCTATATGTTGGGATGAGATGAAGCAGACAGTGATCAGAGAGTCCTTAAGCTGCAGGGGGAGCGGTATGGTTTCTTTAATACTGTGTAACAGTGTTCCAGTGTGTTTGTCTCTCTGTTGGGACACTTTACATGCTGTTTGTATTTTGGTAGCTCGTTTGAGACATTTGCACTGTTAAAATCCCCCCCAAAAAACAATGAGAGAGTCTGGGTGTTTTTTCTCCACATCTGTTATAAGCTCAGTGAGCTGTTTTTTAGCCTCTGATGTGTAGACTTGTGGTGGAACGAAACACTGGCTAGAACAACAAGGAAAACTCCCTTGGTGAATGAAAAGGTTATTAGTTTATCAAAAAAGACATCAGGTGAGAGCTACATGGCTTCTGTAAAAATGTGACATCAGTACACCAACCTTCACATATATATAAGCAAGCAGATTCCATTTCAAGTCGTTTTCCCCCGAGAGCTCTACACTGCAACTATCTTTCGGTAAAGCACAATGCCGCAGATCCGTGGAAGTCCGAGTTCCTTATGCTGAGAAGGTCCAGCTCAACGGTTTTGTTCACCAGGGAGTGGACATTCGCTAGGTGGATATAAAGGGGAGTGGAGCACGCAGGCCCCTCTGTTGGAACTTGACGAGAGAGAGTGGAAGTTTCCCAAATCTTTATCCCCAGTAAATCCCACAGGGAGCTAAAGCGCTTCTAACCTCAGAAATATCAGTATCTCAGAAATACTCTCTGAATCGATTAAAACTGTAAAAAAAAACTGCCCAGAGAAGATTGCCTGATGCTGAGGAGTTGGTCCCAGGTAAAAATGACTGTAGAATAGCAGCAAAGTGCACTGGAAAAAGTACGAGTGAGCATAGTACTGAGGTGACAATCCGTGGAGCCATCTTGAATGACCACAGCTTTCAAGCAGCAAAGATGAGCCGCTTTCTTAGCAGCCTCTACCCATTCATAAATTACTATTCAGGCCGGCCATTTACTGCACAGGTGAGCTTTCAAAAAAAAATCCGGCATTGCAGAATTTAAAGGAGCTCTGAGGTAGTACTCAACAAATAGAAAGTGTTGGTCATCTCCCATTTTAAAAAGGTAAAATATATCTGTGGCATGCCACATCTCATTAAATTTTGTTCTATTTTCTACTTTATCGATACCAAAGAAACTACCATGGGCTGAGTCCAGAGACCTGTTCTCCCTTGATACATTTCATTGCAACCATGCCTTCTCAGCACTTTCAGGAAACAGAAAGCAAAAGCAAGAAGGCGTCCAGTTCCTGGCTTGTAGTGTTTAGTGAAAGCTGCTACTGTTCTTGATGTTCAACAACTGAGCGCAGCAGCTGCTCCACTCGTGCGGAAGCCCATGCCCTCTGGTACCTGTCCTCTCCTTGCAAACTCAATTAATACAAATGCACCTCTGGATGGACTGTGTACCAAATTATATCCACACTGGGCCTTTCTATCTGGATTCATAATTCGTTTTGTTTGTCAGTTTATTTTTCTTCAATCATTGCTGACCCAATAAGGTCTGTACAATGTGCATATTTATTCACGATTCTTATCATGCAGTGGCAATGTGCGTCATGTTTACGACTCAATGGTTAGTGTCCTGTTCTTGATAGTTATCAGTACATTGTGCTTTATTGCAACAGCATCCTCTTAATTTGCTTTCCATGACAGCTACAACCGAGTCACAGAATGGAGGGTAGTCTATGGGGATGTGAAGTTGTCAAAGATGTCAATTAGGAGGTCAGTGAAGAGCATCATTAATCATGAGGATTTTGACTCTGTGAATAATGCCTACGACATTGCTTTGCTGAAACTCATGCAGCCCGTGACTTTTACAGGTAAGTGCTTCTTCTTTGAATCCACTTTTCATTTATTGAGTAAAATTAATGAGAACCATGAATTCACTTTTTTGTGACAACGTTTATGATATTTCTTTATGTAACAGAAACAGTGAGACCGGTGTGTCTCCCTAATAGTGGCATTAATGTTGATGCCGGTGGTCGAGCCTGGATCACTGGATGGGGAGCCTTGAGTTCATCTGGTGAGCTAATCGAATATATTCATCTTTAGATTTTGTGCTGTTCAGTTTGAAAACTTTCTCCCTCTGGACAATTGAATCCAAATGTTTTAGAATTTTTCTTCCAGTTGCATGTTGAAGAATAGTAATTGTCACGATTGACTAATTTAATTATAGATTTGCAATTATTTTTTCTTTCTCAGGGCCAACCCCTGATATTTTAAATCAAGCTCGGGTTACCATTTACGATAGAAAGACCTGTAATGCTCCTGATGTGTTGGATGGGGAGGTCACTGAGACCATGTTCTGCGCAGGCAAACTGGAAGGAGGCGTAGACACCTGCCAGGTTGGTTTGAGTTCCTTCTCCTCTGACAAAATGTCAAGCAAAGATACACATTTGTTATACTCCCAGCACATGACTTTGTATCTGACTTTCTTTTGATGACATAGTAAAGCATGATGCCATGGGAAAAAGATGCCCCCACTTCACCATCCTACCAATTGGACAATGTACAGTGTACAGTTTGATCACTAGATAAACCAGTCATAATTTTTTTGGAAGATCACAATAAAATTCTCGCCACATGAGGGTAACATGCGCCTCACATGTTAGTTAACCACATTTGATACTGCTCACATTAATCCACAAACTGGAATCAAATATCACAGCAATGTCCTAATAATAACATTAATGATCCACGCCATACATACCAGCTATTCAGCAATCTATTCACATTAATTCTAACACAATACGATTATTTCGATTAATTATAACTAAATTATGGCACGTACACCGGGGAGCAATGTGTAGAGCATTGTTGCTTGCAGCAAGAGATCCAGGTTCGACTGGGGTTTCGTATGGAGTTGCATATTCTCCCGTGCAGGCTTGGGTCTCACCGGGACTAGGCTTTCCTACCACGTCCAAAGACATGCTGTTAGGCTAATTGCGTTGTCTAAAGCGTCCTTAGGTGCTGTGCATGATGTGTGTGATGGTTGTTGTGTGTTGCCTGCTGATGGATTGGAGCACCATTTCCAGGGTCGTAACCCGCCCCGCCACACAGACCGCTGGAGATAGGACACCAGCTCCCCTTGTCGACCCACTAACTGGAGATAGCGTGTATGTGGAAAAAGCACCGCTGACCGATAACTTAAGAACTACAATTTCCATGGGTTCAAACAACCAATGCAAATCAAAAGGGTAAATAAAACATAATTTTTATAAAATAATATTTTGAAAGTATTATTTGCTGAATAAGAAATCAATAACCTTTGGGAAATTGATTCTTAATGTGGTTTCCATCAGCCATCATTATTTTATTGAAATAATATTCAAAAATATAATTGGTCCAATTACAAATCAATAACCTTTAGGACAACTGATTTTGAATGTTTCCTAGCAACCTCTGTGAATGGTTTTTGTGATGGACCAGTAAAACTGGCGCCGAGGAATGTTTATTGTCTCTTACAAGATGGCAAATGAATGGCAAATGAACATATAGTCGGCAATGTGATGTCACGTTCAGATTAGCAAAATTAGGACATTTAGGCCCATTGCCTCCCCTGTGAAGGGTGCTGGTGATGAGGGCAAACAGGACTCCAGAGTTTTTTCCTATGATGTCATGGGGTTCCAGCAGTGACTCCTCCTTCCTGGGGCTGTCCCAAAAGTAGGCTGATGCTGTGCATTCTGGGATTCAGAGTTTTACCACTCTGTTGTTTTCTTTGTACAGTTCAGTCCATGTTTCATCCCATGGCTGGGGCACAACAATATCAAACCAAAACTGCTGCACGACTTCTGCTGAATTTATTTTACTGTCACGCTGCATGTTCAGTACAGATAGTTAGTTTGCGGAGAAAAGTTTCTGTTTATTTATACGGCACCAATTGATGTTCAATGCAATCTAAAGGCACTTTACAAGACAAACAGGTACAATTCATATCCATAAATATATACTCCAATTCATTTCATACATGTAGAAAAGATCTGTCACATACATTCCAATGTAATCCTTGCCACAACTGAACATTCTCTGATTCAATTTATCATATGAACTGGTAAAAATTGGTTGGTGTAATATTCTACATGGCTAATTTTACTAGTAGGTGTTGCAGAGTAGTAGAAAATCAACAGGCCCAACTGTCATAACATGCTGTTTATTCTGTGTACATAAATCAAATTAAAAGAGGTTATGCCTAAAGACTCTTCTTTAAGTATAATACCAGCAAGGCATGTACAAGCTGTTTATAGGGCAGTCCTCTCTGAAGATCTACTATTCTAATTGATTATACTATATTCAAAATGAAAGACTCCAGAGCTATCAAAGGTCAACAGTTACCTGTGGGTAACTGCTATAGTTAGAAGACATTTATTTTAACTCAAACGACTGACCAGGAGAGTCCCATTGTTAAATAAAGATATACTGTATGCTTAAAACATTATAATTTGCCAAATAACACAATGACTGGCCTAAAGAGAAATGGAGTCAGTTCCCCCAAACTCTAAATAATACTTAAAGATGTCATGTTGCCTTATAGTGAAAAGAAAGTCCCATTAAAATTCGCCATTAAATTTCAATAAGATACAACCCCAAACACAACAGCAAAGAGCATCATCTTTGTTCCAGATCAATGAGATTGACTTTAAGGAGTTGCCAGCCCAGTCCCCAAACCTTAAACCAAAAGAAAACATTGAGCATACTGTTTGTGAGCAAAAGCCAAAACATTTTGAGAAACTGAGAATTGTAGTCCAGTTGTGCTCTGCTGGAATACCTGAAGGTTTGTAGAAAAAAAATTAAGAATGTTGTTTTTTAACTGCCTATTTTTTCTCACTTTATTTACAGTGGTTAAAAGCTGTTTTTCTTCAATGGTTTGTATCGGAACAGAATGTTCCCAAAACATTTACATATATAGAAATAGAAACAGTTCGATGGCCTTTTTTAAACACTCCATGCTCTTTTGTTAAAAACAACTGTTTCTCTTTTATGATGCCCAGTCAATTGCTTCAAGTCAATGATTTTGCAGCAAGCCTTCCTCCTTCCTCCAGTACGGTTGTTTGCACTGAGTTGTTGACTATGCAGAAACCCTTCTTGCAGCTTGTGGATTAGACTTGTGTGAATAATGTTCATGCCATTTAGATATTTATTTTTGATCAAAATATGCTCAGTGGAAAGTCTATAGGAAAATTTCAGTCAGTCAGTCAGTCAGTCATTTTCAACCGCTTATTCCATAGTGGGTCGCGGGGGAGCTGGTGCCTATCTCCAGCAGTCTATGGGCGAGAGGCGGGGTACACCTTGGACAGGTCGCCAGTCCATCGCAGGGCATATATGCTCAGTGGAAAGTCTATAGGAAAATGTGTCATATTAAAATATTTTAAGGAAGTCCAGCCTCAGCAGTCCTGGAGGGGTCGCATGGACCCCATGTGTGCTACTCAAGTTTTCCCGTCTCTTTCATGGTTTTCCCTCACGCCGGGCTGCAGGGAGCCCTCCACATAACATTTCCAACCACTGCCCTAGATTTCAGAGCAACCCTGCATGTAGTTCTTTCTGGCGCCTCCTGTGACATCTGCCTCGCACTGTATTAGAGCTTAGCCAGGACTGCAGGAGGGTTAAATTGTATATTAGCTACATTATTGTTTTTTTTGTTTGTTTGCTTGTCATATATTTTGTTAGATAGTGTAAATGAGAGTATATGTCTTCTGCTTTTATAAGTAAATGCTGTTGTATTATGCACAAACTGTCATTTATAGTAAATGGCGTGCACTTGTACAGCGCTTTATCAAGTCCAAGGACCCCAGAGCGCTTTACACTACAATCAGTCATCCTCCCATTCACACACTGACAGTGGTAAGCTACATTGTAGCTACAGCTGCCCTGGGGTAGTAGCTACACCGGCAGACTGACAAACAATTGGCGCCACCGAACCCTCTGACCACCATGAGCAGGCAAGGCAAGTGAGGTGTCTTGTCCAAGGACACAATGACTAAGAAAGACAAAGCTGGGTTCGAACCGGCAACCCACCGGTTGTAGGACAAACTGCTGCCACCTTGTCCTATTTAGCCTTGTCTTGCATAACGAAAGCAATGCTATTTATGGGACATCAGAAATGAGCTTGGCAGCTGCAGCATCTTTTTGGATATACTAAAGCCACAATGTTGATTTTCATTTGTGAGTCCTAAGTCCTGAAAGATTTCTGTCCTGTGTCCTGCAGGGTGACAGTGGAGGACCCCTGGTGGTTAACACAGGAGATGCATGGTGGCTGCTAGGGGATACTAGCTGGGGTTATGGATGTGCTGTGAAGAACAAACCAGGAGTTTATGGCAACATAACCTACTTTAGTGAGTGGATACAGAAACAAATGCAGGTACAGTAGTGTACATTCATCTACATCTTCCCTAATTTGCTTGTTTAATTTTCCCATCCACTCCAGATATTGATTTTTGCATGTCTGCAGGTTGCTGTTTCTTGCTGCCAAATGCTGTTAAATATTACATATCAGCTTTTTTTATAATTATCAAATTCATATCAAATTCTGCCTTTTCTTTTTAATCTTCATAGGATGACTGACAAAGACAACACTGAAGTTCCTACCTAAGCACTTTGAATCTAGAATTTTGGAGAAACTTACTAATTTGATTTTGTATTACAGTAAATAATGAAAATAAGTTTTTTAAGTACGTTTGTTTTTATATGTACAGTGTTTGCATTTGGAAAAAAATCTAGGTATTTATTTGTATACATACTTGAGATGAGTTGCTGGATCTATTTCATCGCCAAAATACCTCGGTGTTCACCTGGAAGAGCTGCAGGAGGGGAATTGGGAAGGAATGGTCTAGGGACGTTTGCTTTGACTCCGTTTAACCTGTTATCGTAAAAGCACCATAAATTGTGTGGGGGGAAAAACATGTCATTGTGTGTTTCTTTCCATCTGATAAAGGCCCAATTTGGCACATTCAATCTAAACCTGGACACACAATCAATGCATTTTTTGCATGAATTTGAACTTAAACGTAAACCCTTGTTGAGCAACCATGTAACCTGATAAGTTAGCACAGATTTATTTGAAGATGGAGTCTTGCCACTAGAAATGAATGGTTAAACTTCTCCATCTGGACGTGACAGGAAAAAGCCATCCACTCAGATGACAGCTTGGAATAAGGTGTGACTTTACAGGAACTGCTCCGTTTCTGTGTTGGGAAATGAGGAAACAGTTTGAGGAAATATTCTGATGGAGATTTTTTATTTAACTGGAAATGTAAACTTAAATTCCATGACGTCTTTTTCTATTTAATTGTTTTGAATTATCTTATTTCTTTTTCTCTCTCATGATATTGTGTTTATTCCCGTAACTGCAGAACTGTGTGAGGTGATTTCCCAGATGCTGCGTTGTAAAACTATTGTAAATGATTCACAGAATGTTTATGGAACTCCTGAAATAAAGCCTGATTCAGAAAACAGTGATGATAAAGAGTGTTTACTAGTGTGTTATCTGTACCAGGGATCACCGACCTTTTTGATTCTGGGGTCTACTTGCAGGATGTCAGCTGTGTTACCTATTGAATAATTATAAAATGATGATTTACCATGATAAAAAATACCGATATTACAACATAAAACAGTACTTTCTTTTATCTGTTGGTGTTATCCCATGTAATGGTTTTATCTTACTAAACTTATGAATGAGACCTTTATAGCCTTTTTTTTCTAAATTACACCTGTTTTGCTTTCCTACAAATATAAAATAATAGTAAAAACATAAACTCTACATCCAGCTTATCGGATAAGATAAGAGATTTTCGCAATCACACTTTTGTGGGAAACCTAAGAGTCCCCTTGTCCCCTTTGCAAACCCAGTGAATAGGTAGAGTGCGGTGGTCAGGAGGCAGCAACAAGGTTGATGTCCAGAAATCAGAAACCAGGAAGATATCAGATATGGGCAAGGAATCCATGAGGCAAAAACAAGATCAGGATCAGGCAATCAGACAAAGAAGGAACGCTGGACATGTACTCACACTAAAGCTTTCAATAGTCTGGCACTGTTTGGTTGCCATCATGCTGCTTATAAAGCCAGGTGAACAGGTGGATCGGGTCAGGTGTGATTAGGGAGCTGGCTGGGAAGGAGCAGGTGAAAGCAATCATAAGAATGGCTTCAGCGTTGAGATGAGCAGCAGACAGACAGAAACAGCCTAGAATCATTTAAGTACCCCATTGTCAAAGTCTGGCTCAGTTCCAGACGTGACATGACGTAGAGTTTGACCCGGGACACGAGGAACGTAGGGTGAATTCTCATGGAACGGGGTAACTGGAGGCGGACTGCCACTGGGTTCACCACCTTGGATATGGGGAAAGGACCAACAGAACGAGGTTCCAGCTTCTTGTTCTCCACTCGCAGGGGAAGTTCCTCGGTGGAGAACCAAACCTTCTGGCCAACTTGGTATGCTGGAGCCGGAGTGAGTCGGTGATTAGCTGCCCTGGATTGCTCCTCCGACATTGTGGACATCGTTCTTCTGGCTTTTGTTCATACCCATTGGCACCTTTTTGCAGCGGCATAACCAGACGGAACCCTGGCCTCCCTTTCTTGGAGGGTGAACACCGGTGGCTGGAATCCATGGACAATAATAGGGGAAAGATTGGGGATGAAAACACTCCCAACATCGAACAGAGCTCGTTCCAGAAGCCGGAGACGAACTGAGGACCTCTGTCCGAAACAATGTCCGTGGGAAGACCATGGAGGCGGAAAACCTCTCGAGCCAATATCTCCCCCATCTCCTTCACTGAAGAGAGCTTTGGAAGAGGGACCAAGTGGACCATCTTGAAGAATCTGTCAATGATAGCGAGGATGACAGTGTGACCATTAGATGAGGGCAAACCTGTGACAAAGTCCATAGCCAGGTGAGACCAGGGATGTGATGCAATGGGAAGTGGTCGCAACAACCCTGAGGATGGGCGTCTAGAATACTTGGCTTGATTACACTGATGACAAGCTGCAATGAATTACTTGATATCCTTGATCAGGGTACGCCACCAAAACTAAGATTCGATCACCTGTAGTGTCTTGTTGACTCCAGGGTGACAAAAAAACGTGACTTATGGCAGAACATCAATACCTTTTGGATCAGGTGGTCCAGGACAAACAAACGGTTTCCTGGGCAAGAATCCGGGGGAGGATTGTTATGGGTGTGGTTATGGCGTCCCTGACTTCTTTCTCCAGATCCAGCATGGTTACAGAGAATCAGGGAGGACAAATCCTTCCGCACTACTGGTCACAGAATCGGATTTCTCATGGATTCTGGAAGGCCCATCTGGCTTGACATTCTTGGTCCCGGGTCTGTAAGACAGGGATAAGTTAAAACGTTCAAAAAATAATGTCTACCTGGCTTGACTGGGATTGAGTCTCTTGGCAGACTTGAGTTACTCCAAATTCTTGTGATCCGTCAAACAATGAATGGTTCTTTAGCTCCTTCCAGCCAGTGCCTCCATACCTCCAAGGCGAGGTTGACAGCAAGCAGTTCTCGATCTCCCACGTCAAAATTGCGTTCAGCCGTGGATAGAGTCCTTGAGAAGAACGCACAGGGGTGACCACAAACATCAACGGATTTCTGGCTGAGAATTGCACTTACCCCAGTACTAGATGCGTTGACCTCCACAACCAATTGTCTTTTAGGGTCAGTGGTGAAAAGAACAGGTGCCTGGGCAAATAGAGACTTCAATCTGGTGAATGCTTTGTCGGCCTGGCTGTTCCACTCAAAACAGATCTTGGAAGATGTGAGTGCATGGAGGGGAGTGGCAACCTGACTGTAATTGTGGAGGAAGCGGTGATAAAAGTTAGCAAAGCCCAAAAACCTTTGGAGTTGTTAACAGTCAGATGGAGTGGACCATTCCAAAACTGCTGTGGTTTTAGCAGGCTCAATGGTGACTTGGTTAGGGGAAATAACAAAGCCCAGAAAAGAGGTAAAATAAGTTTGAAACTCACACTTCTCAGCCTTCACAAAAAGGTGGTTCTGGAGAAGGCAAAGGAGGACAGACTGGACATGGAGCCTATGGGACCCTAGAGTGTGCAAAAAAATTAGAATGTCATCAAGGTAAACATATACAGAATGTCCCACCATGTCTCTGAAAACGTTGTTAACCAGTGCCTGGAACACTGCTGGAGCACTGGTCAATTCGAATGGCATTACGAGGTATTCGCAATGTTCATTAGGGGTGTTGAATGCGGTCTTCCATACGTACCCCTCTCTGATGCGACAAAGGTGATTCCAGAGCCCAAACAGCTGAAAATCATGGCAATAACACATTTGAATAACTTATCTGTCAACACTAACCAATGTCCTCAGCACTGGAAAAGGGCAGATTTAATTCCAGTTTATTAAGTTTTGACAGCTCTTTTCCTTTCTAAAACTGATATGTAAATGTGTAAACAGTTATGTACCTGAATTTATTTTGCAATTAGTACCAATACAAAATTTCAATTCAATTCAATTCAATTCAGTTTATTTATATAACGGCAATTCACAACACATGTCGTCTCAAGGCACTTCACAAAACTTAGGTACATACATTCCAATTAGTCCTAACCATTGAACAGTGCAGTCAGATTCAGTTATTTATTCAAATTGGATAAAAAGTTTTTCTGTCTAAGGAAAGAAAACCCAGCAGATTGCATCCAGTCAGTGACTTGCAGCATTCACTCCTCCCGGATGAGCATGTAGAGACAGTGGACAGTCACTGGCGTTGACTTTGCAGCAATCCCTCATACTGAGCATGCATGTAGCGACAGTGGAGAGGAAAAACTCCCTTTTAACAGGAAGAAACCTCCAGCATGGATACTTGACACGAGGAGTGGTAAGTGGAAACTGTTTGGCAAAAAAATACAGAACAATCTTTGGTCAACCATCCTTTTCAGTCAACGGTATAAAATTATGAAAAACATTACCATCTGAACTCAAGAAAATAACGGCGCTCAATGTTATTAAGTTGCATATAAAGAAATGGTTGAAACTAAAGCAAGGCTGTGAACATTAACTGTTCAGTTATATTTAAACTTAAATATGAGTGTATATGTGTATGAATACAGGTGTATGGGTCAGAGAATATGTATACGTGTATGTATGTGTGTAGGTGTGGATCAGGGTTTCTGTAGAACTAAAATTGAGTGGTGTGGGGGTGTGTGTGCAAATTTGTCACCTGGAGATTGAAAGTCGTTAGAACGATGAGAAGGGTAGAAAGTTTGAAGCACTCAGCATTCAAGATCAGCAAAGGCCAGGTAGTCTTGACTCCTGAAGATTGCAGCTGCCCTAGATTAACAGACACCAGGCACCATCTCAGAGCAGTTGTACTGCTGGCACAGCGTTAGTCAGTCAGTGAAGCACAGGAGCAGTAGCCCTGTGCAGACCAGATCTGGCCCAACAGTTGTCTTGCAATCAGAAGGTTGTGGGTTCAATTCCAGCTTTCTCCTGCCACATGTCGATGTGCCCCTAGGCAAGGCACTTAACCTCAAGTTACCTACCAATCTGCGTATCGGTGTATGGATGTGTGAGCGTTAGTGAGTGCGATTGGGTGAATGTGGCTCTAGTGTAAAGTGCTTTGAGTGGTCTGTATGACTGGAAAGGCCCTACATAAGTTCAGTCCATTTACCGTTTACAGCTTGCTGACAGGCGAGTGTCCTCCACCTCAACTCACCCTAACTTCAAGGTCCATCATTCCATACCCCAAGGCACTACTGATATGTGGTTTTGCATATGTTAGGGAGGGTGGATAGGCACTGTGTGCCATCTCCCTAACTGGCGCCCGTCCTCTCCTGCCTCTGCCCATACCACTACAATGGAATCCATGGCCAGGGTCCCCTGAGATATCCAGTGATGCCAGCTGCCCAGTACACAGGTACCCGTCCAGACCAGCCAGGATCCCAGGAACAAGTAGGTCCCATAAGGTTCATTCATTCCCCCAACGCTTCGATGTTACTCACCCCAACTGAGCAATCCCAAATCCTTGTCCCCTTCCCACACCATATTCCACATCACCCTTACCCTCACACTCCACTCAACCAACCCCACCCACAAAGACTTCCTGCCTACCAGCAAGGGCAGGGAGCCAGTGAGGAGTTTGCCCACACCTGGCAGGACCATCAGATGGCGAGAACCAGGTAGGTGATCCACAGCCCACCTCCATCTCAATGCTGGCGGCTACAGCACCCCAACTCATCACGAAGCCCTCCATGCCAGACCTACCACTACTTCAGGGTAGCACCCAAATGACCAATCTACCAAGGGACAGCACCATCAGCACTGTTAAAACAGCACCATCCCGCAACATCCTCACACCCCTCAGCTCCCAATACCAAGGTTGCAAAGACCTTATGCCCCACACCAATATGTAAAATATGTAAGTATTGGAGAACATATCGATTCAGATTTCTTCTGTTGGATTTTCTTACAAGCAGACATAGGAACATAATCTCATAATATTTTTTAAATAAATTATTTTTAAACGCTGTTTATTATGCCATATTAGAGTGCTGTTTTCTTTGCAATGTTTAGAACTGCAAAAAAGCTTGTGAGATCTATTTGTTTCTAAATCAGCATTTGTGATGTAATCAAGCAGCCAGAGCAATTGGCAGACTGGGACTGTGTATGTAAGCAGAAGTATTTTTTTTAGAGTAGCAAAATAAATTCTAATGATTAGAAAAGTAGTGTGTGAACAATAATAAAACTGTACTACTTTGGCCATTCTGAGGAATTGTTTGGGTTTAGAGCTATTACCCAAAATAGTTTCATCATCCCTTTAAGGCTACAGTTGTTGCATCCTTTAAAAGCACAAACAGCATCCCTGAAAGTAATGTTTAGATTTTTTTGCAAACTATGTCCACAAAGCCAAGTGTTGCTAAGCAATATCAAGACACATGCATGTCCTATGGCATCCACCAGTAGCTGTAGCACCCTCTAGTATATATACAACTCCAAAGTAGTGTTACAGAAATTATCAGTATACCAGACAACAGAAGAACCAAATGTAAGTTAACAACCCATTTAAGCCAAAATAAGAGAGAATAAGTTAAAAACAGAATACATTTAGCTAGAACTAAATACACATCATCACATTTATTTTCAAAAACAGAGAATATTAGGAATTCCAAAGGTCTGCTACTGAAAAATAACAGATCTCTTTCATGGCTTGCATGTGTACTTGATATTAAAAAAGGGTAAGTGAATACATTATTTTGTTATTCAGAGGGTGGTATGGCAGATACATTTTTGGTCATTTTTATCCTTTTGTGGCATAAAAAGTGAGTACATCCTGAAAACATGCAGATTCAACACAATCATACTACCACAAAGACAGCAGCAATGGCCAGATAATCAATGCTCCATTTGACTGTTTCTTTAACGGCTGATGGCTGGGGCCATCTGTAAATATATACAGATCTGGGCTCATAGCAGAATTTAATTCACTTTTTTTTTTATTTCATAAAGCCCACATTTTGTTTTGGTGTAACCAGCAAAAGCTGAATAGAAATAGCTTTGCATAGTAACATGTTAATTAACCACATGCTGGTTTTCGGAGCATCAGAATAGTGAAGAAAGGTGATTTAAGTGACTTTGAAAGTGGCATGATTGTTGGTGCCAGACAGGCTGGTCTGAGTATTTCAGAAACTGCTGATCTACTGGGATTTTCACGCACTACCATCTCCAGTGTTTACAGAGAGTGGTCCAAAAAAGCGAAAATATCCAGTGAGCGGCAGTTCTGTGGGCGCAAGTGCCTTGTTCATACCAGAGGTCAGAGGAGAATGGCCAGACTGGTTCGAGCTGATAGAAAAGCAACGGTAACTCAACTAACCACTTGTTACAACCAAGGCTTGCAGAAGAGTATCTCTGAACGCACAACACGTCTAACCTTGAGGCGGATGAGCTACAGCAGTAGAAGACCATACCAGGTGCCACTCCTGTCAGCTAAGAACAGGAAACGGAGGCTACAATTTGCACAGGCTCACCAAAATTGGACAATAGAAGATTGAAAAAATGTTGCCTGGTCTGATGAGTCTCCATTTCTGCTGCAACTTTCGGATGGTAGGGTCAGAATTTGGTGTCAACAACATGAAAGCATGGATCCATCCTGGCCTGTATCAACGGTTCAGGCTGCTGGTGGTATAATGGTGTGGGTGATATTTTCTTGGCACACTTTGGGCCCCTTGGTACCAATTGAGCATCGTATCAAGGCCACAGCCTACCTGAGTATTGTTGATGACCATGTCCATCCCTTTATGACCACAGTGTACCCATCTTCTGATGGTTACTTCCAGCAGGATAATGCCCCATGTCATAAAGCACGAATCATCTCAAACTGGTTTCTTGAACATGACAATGAGTTCACTGTACTCAAATGGCATCTACAGTCTTGCCTCTACAGTCTTGCTTAAAGTTTTATGTTACATTAATAATATAATAATAGTGCTTTACTACCATCTAGTGGACACTTCTGTCAGTGTTTATCGAAAGAATGTGCACGTCTGAATTTGTCAGTTAGCTATAACTGCTCAGGTTAACGCATAGTGTTGCTGGTTATACGTCAGATATGTTCGTTCCTTGGACAGGATTTGTCTGGAAGTTCATATTATTGATTGTTTTTTAATGTTTTGGGGTATCCTTTTAAGTTAAACTTTCTGTATTATTTCAACATGTTACATCTAATTTTATTAACTAAACTTACATGCTAGTTAATTTTGTGAAGAAGCAGTTAAGCAAGTGTGAACATAGTTTTAGCTGTTCTTTTGCACTCTTTTAAAATAATTGATACATATTTGTTTTTGTATTTGTTACAGTTTTACAAAATAAAAAGGACGTGTTAATAAATCCACAAAACCATTAAGGATTGGATTTTTTCAACTTCAGAGTAAGCTAGCTTTCTAGCTTTGCAAAGCCACCCATTGTGACGGCAGCATAGTTTGTGTTTTGTACAATGACAATGAAGGGATTCTGATTCTGAATCATGGTGATCTAAAACTGGCTTTACTGTGGACAGTAACACAGGTTTTACAGCAGCTACTAGTTGACTGTTTTGACTTTACAGCTGTCATGACTGTCATGTTCCTCTGGTTTTTGTCTTTTTGGTTCTCAGTTGGTTTTGTTTTCGGATTATTTTTGGCTGTTGTCACTAATGCTGTGTCATGCACAGTTCATTCTTTTGTATTGAGTTTCAAAGCTCGTCTTTGTGTTTAATTTCCTCCACCAAAGAGATTATGTTTTCAGTTGCATTTGTGAGTCTTTCTGTCTGTATCTTAGCAAATTTAGGAAAAAGTTACAAATAAATTGTTAAGAATTGTTTTATTAGAGGTGTGTCTTAGCCCAAGGAAGAATCACAATCTGGATCTAGGATTTTTTTTTCTATGGGGTCAGTGACCTACGTTGGGTGGCAGAGGTATGCAGTCTCTGAGTGTCTTGTTCTTAGTATAATGGTTTAGATTCTTATTTTAGTCTTGGTTTTTAGGTTTAGTAAGGATATTTTTTGGCCTTTTTAGTTCTCTCTGTGTTTATTTCTGTGACAACCGTCATCAGTTTTACTTTTCCGGTTCTTCCTCAGTTGCACTGCATTTCATTTGTCCCACCTGGTTCTCGTGCCACTATTCCTACTTCCTAGTAGTTACAAGTTTATTAAGGGTAACATACACAGATGGCGTCAGACTCGTGTCAAAAAAATAAAAAGGCAGCAATTCTTTTAGAACTTGTTCTATTCAGGAGCGTCAACACTCCTAAATGGAACATAAATGCAGATCCCACTACATTCTGATTCCCATAAAATATTGTTTACTGAAACAAAAAAATATTCAGTCATGTTAAAAAAATTTGATTATTGATAAGTAAATTTATTTCAGCACCTCAGACCCATGTTTTCAAGCCGTTATTTCTGTTTATGATGATGAATCTCTACTTGCAGCTAATAAAAACATAACATTTCAGATTAGAATTTTACATCAGTACAATGAAATATATATATACAGAAATGTGGGCTTAATGTAAAGTATATATATTTCTTTGACCCTCCATATACTCACCACAGGTACCCTGACTGCCATTAGTGTCGGGGTCTGGGATTTTTTCTGTTTTGTTTCTTGCCTGCTATTTACATCACCTCACCACTAGATGCCGTCTGAGTTCCGGAGGTGAGAAGGAGACAGGTGTTCGCAATCTTCATCAGTCTGGAGGAGTATAAGAGAGCAGTCGGCCAGCACTTCTATGCCTGAGTGTTTGCCTTATGTGGTAACAAATACCGGCCATCCTGCTACAGGTTTTTCTATGCTCCAGAGAACTATAGTAATCCCCGTTGTTTCTGTGTTCCTCTCTAGGCTCCGCTGCAGACTCGTTCTGGTTCAACTGATCCTTCGTTTGAACTAAATTCTCAAGCTTCATGTTTTCAAGGAAAGTTTTGGATTCCATTCCAGCTGGCTGCAACTAGCTCTCCAACCTCCTGGCTTTCAAGCTCAAGCGTACCCTGTCCACCCTCCGACGTTACTCACCTCCAAAACTGGCATCTGTTGCTCATCTCCTCCAGTAAGTGAGCAGTCCACAGTGAAACCTAACTGTTGCACACTTAGCAAAGGATCAAGAGGATCTTATTCCCGGAATCTCCGTGGTCATCTTCCATCCCAGCTCCGACTCCCTCCATGCAAAGATCATCTACATCGTTCAGTAAGCCTGAAGCATCTTTCTTAAAAGATCAGTTTTTGTTTACCAACAACTCATCCAACTTTCTCTCCTTACAGTCGGTGAATCCAGTTCCAGCTCCCAGTCCACATTCATACTTTGTAAATAAACTCTTTAACTTTTTCTCCGTCTCCTGAGTGTTCTCTGCATGTGGGTCAAATTTGTTAACAAAACAATGACAATTAGGTACTGAGATGAGATCCTCAGACCCCTTGAGAGACCATATGCTGGTGCGGTTGGCCCTGGGTTCGTCCTAATGCAGGACAATGCTAGACCTCATGTGGCTGGAGTGTGTGTCAGCAGTTCCTGCAAGATGAAGACATTGAAGCTATGGACTGGCCCGCCCGTTCCCCAGACCTAAATCCGATTGAGCACATCTGGGACAACATGTCTTGCTCCATCCACCAATGTCACGTTGCACCACAGACTGTCCAGGAGTTGGTGGATGCTTTAGTCCAGGTCTGGGAGGAGATCCCTCAGGAGACCATCCGCCGTCTCATCAGGAGCATGCCCAGGCGTTGTAGGGAGGTCATACAGGCACGTAGAGGCCACACACAATACAGAGCCTCATTTTGACTTACATCAGGGGATCAGTGGGAGAGATAATACTACACCCTTTAATCAAAGTTCTTGACAGATGACCTTTTGATCTTGAGGGAGGTCATGGAGTCATTGGGGATGGGGTGGGGGAACAGGTGGGTGTAACAGGTGGGTGTAACCAAGGGCGTAACCATGCATGTTGATCGGATGTCGTCATTAGGGGCGGTACCTTATCTGAGCCAATTAAAAAACAGGGGTGTGTTTAAGGGTGTTATTAATGAATTGTATTTTTTTCAGACATTAATACGTCTAAAAAATACATGCAGCCTTTATACTTTAAAGGTATAATCAACTTAATGCTGGCCTGTCACATGAAATCCTAATAAAATGAACTGTGTAACCTGACAGAATTGTAAGTTAATTTTGCTTTACAGCAGGACCTATTCGCTGAATATATGAGCCAGTTTAAATCAGTTAAAAATAGAAAGACTTAAAAGTAAATAAAGTAAATAAAGATTGTGCTTCCCTACATTGGTAGAATGAGCAGAACCATCCACTTCTGCATCAACATCAGAAAGAACTCAACTCCAAGACCCTCCTCTGCTAAAATGTTTGAGTAAGAGACAATCTGCACCAAGCACTTGTAAAGAGCTGGGGGAAAAGCAGGAGAAAGAGGTTAGACAAATATGAAATTAACAGAAACTTTACAAACCCTCAGTATACTGTTTCCAAGTTATAAATTGACTCTAACGATGATGTGTTTGTTTGGAATCATGAGAGACTCCATTTTGGAAAAGGAATGATAATTTTAGTTACGTGTAGCTTTTCTGAAGCATTTTTTTACATCTTAGAGCATTAGTTATTGAGGGACTTACTGAAACAGTTATTCTGTAACTGAACTCCCAGTCAACCTCACCCTCAGCCTTCTGATTCAATTTCCTGACCAACTGTGTGACACCGGCAATAAAGTAATTAGAACTCTCTCAACCCCTCCAAAAATGTCAATACATAGGTTCATGAACAGGTGAGACACCCAGGGCCTGATGTATGTCAAAGGTCGCTGGTTTCTCATTGCTAAAACGTGCTTCTAAAAGGAAATTCTTGTTTCGTGATTTTGGTAAAGTTTATACAGACATCTTCCTATGTCAGAGCTCACTGAGTTATGTCCACAAAAACCGTGCAATGAATAGCTAATATGGTAATTGGACCTCTTTTGCATTTCAGGGTGCTGGCAATAAAAAACAGGTTAGTTTCACAGTAGTCCCAGAGCAGAGGCATCAGTTATCAACATCGTCAACAGCATCAAGTCTGGTACAGCTAAAGGTTTAAACTTGTTACATTGAAATACTAATAGAACTCTAGTTTAAACTTGTAACATTGAAAATACTAGTTCGCAAAAAAAATAAATAAAATGTCGGTACATATTTCAGGAAACAAAGAAGGCGCCGAAGTCCGTCCACCTGCTACTAATGAATCCAAGAAGTACAATGCGATCTTCAGCAGTAAGTAATCATCCTTAAGAAATTCTTAAATGCATGTGAATGTTATTGTTTAGTACTCGTACTCGTCGTCTTCCGCTTATCCGGAACCGGGTCGCAGGGGCAGCAGACTCAGTAGAGACACCCAGACGTCCCTCTCCCCAGACACCTCCTCCAGCTCCTCCGGGGGGAGCCCAAGGCGTTCCCAGGCCAGCCGAGAGACATAGTCCCTCCAGCGTGTCCTGGGCCGTCCCCTGGGCCTCCTCCCGGTGGGACGTGCCTGGAACACCTCCCGAGGAAGGCGTCCAGGAGGCATCCGGTATAGATGCCCGAGCCACCTCAACTGGCTCCTCTCGATGTGGAGGAGCAGCGGCTCTACTCCGAGCCCCTCCCGAATGGCCGAGCTCCTCACCCTATCTCTAAGGGAGTGCCCGGCCACCCTACGGAGGAAGCTCATTTCAACCGCTTGTATCCGGGATCTCGTTCTTTCGGTCATGACCCAAAGTTCATGGCCATAGGTGAGGGTAGGAACGTAGACCGACCGGTAAATCGAGAGCTTCGCTTTTCGGCTCAGCTCTCTCTTCACCACAACGGACCGGCACAGCGCCCCCATTACTGCGGCAGCAGCACCGATCCCTCTGTCGATCTCCCGCTCCATTCTTCTCTCACTCGTGAACAAGACCCCGAGATACTTGAACTCCTCCACTTGAGGCAGGAACTCCCCTACAACCTGAAGAGGACAAGCCACCCTTTTCTGGTTGAGTACCATGGCCTCTGACTTGGAGGAGCTGATCTTCATCCCAGCCGATTCACACTCCGCTGCAAACCACCCCAGCGCATGCTGTAGGTCTTGGCTAGAGGGGGCCAGCAGGACCACGTCATCTGCAAAAAGAAGAGACGAAATCCACTGGTCCCCAAACCAGATCCCCTCCGGCCCTTGGCTGCGTCTAGAAATCCTGTCCATAAAAGTTATGAACAGGACCGGTGACAAAGGGCAGCCCTGCCGGAGTCCAACATGCACCGGGAACAGGTCCGACTTAGTGCCGGCAATGCGGACCAAACTCCTGCTCCGCTCGTACAGGGACCGGATGGCCCCTAATAAAGGGCCCCAGATTCCATACTCCTGGAGCACCCTCCACAAGGCACCACAAGGGACACAGTCGAATGCCTTCTCCAGGTCCACAAAACACATGTGAACCGGTTGGGCAAACTCCCATGAGCCCTCGGGTAGCCTGTAGAGGGTATAGAGCTGGTCCAGTGTTCCACTGCCGGGACGAAAACCACACTGCTCCTCCTGAAGCCGAGGTTCGACTATCGGCCGGACTCTCCTCTCCAATACCCTGGCGTAGGCCTTACCAGGGAGGCTGAGGAGTGTGATCCCCCTGTAATTGGAACACACCCTCCGGTCCCCCTTCTTATGAAGGGGGACCACCACCCCGTTCTGCCAGTCCAGAGGCACTGTCCCCGACCGCCATGTTGAAGAGGCGTGTCAACCATGACAGCCCCACAACATCCAGAGATTTGAGGTACTCAGGGCGGATCTCATCCACCCCCGAAGCCTTGCCACCGCGGAGCTTTTTAACCACCTTGGTGACTTCAGCCTGGGTGATGAAAGAGTCCAACCCCGAGTCCCTAGCCTCTGTTTCCACCAGGGAATGCGTGATGGCAGGATTGAGGAGATCCTCAAAGTACTCCTTCCACCGCCCGATAATGTCACCAGTCGAGGTCAGCAGGCTCCCACCCCCACTATAAACAGTGTTGGCGAAGCACTGCTTCCCCCTCCTGAGGCGCCGGACGGTTTGCCAGAATCGCTTCGAGGCCGACCGGTAGTCCTTCTCCATGGCCTCACCGAACTCCTCCAAGGCCCGAGTTTTTGCCACTGCCACAGCCCGGGCCGCAGCACGCTTGGCCTCACAGTACCCGTCAGCCGCCTCAGGAGTCCCACAAGCCAACCACAGCTGATAGGACTCCTTCTTCAGCTTGACAGCATCCCTTACTGCCGATGTCCACCACCGGGTTCTGGGATTGCCGCCGCGACAGGCACCGCAGACCTTACGGCCGCAGCTACGGGCAGCAGCATCGACAATAGATGCGGAGAACATGGTCCACTCGGACTCTATGTCTCCAACATCCCCCGGAATCTGGTCAAAGCTCTCCCGGAGGTGGGAGTTGAATACATCCCTGGCCGAGGGCTCCGCCAGGTGTTCCCAGCAGACCCTCACTATGCGCTTGGGGCTGCCAAGTCTGTCCGGCTTTCTCCTCCTCCAGCGGATCCAACTCACCAGCAGGTGGTGATCAGTGGACAGCTCAGCCCCTCTCTTCACCCGAGTGTCCAAAACATATTGTTATTGTTTAGTTTATCTATATATATATACATATATATATATATATTTTTTTAGAGCCCACAACTGATGATCTCTAAGATTTCATATTAACACAGTCCGAATATGGTAATTAATGTTAAGTGCAACAACATTTTATAGTTAGCAAATAAATCAAATAACAGTGACTAAATCTACTTATAGATTTAATGAGAGGCGTATACCCAAATGATCACTTTGGAGGGGTCAGCGGCTTTAACAGACTTTCCCCCCGAAAGTCAAAGTTGAGAAGGCGGCTTATCTCCAAAAAAGAAAACCCGACAACATCTGAACTTTCTCCTATCAAAGAAAGAGAATCTGCAGCATTAAATACGCCTCCGCGTATTATATTCATTTCCCCTGAAAACACACCGGATAAGTTGCCAACTGCTGCTGGGCCAGAAAGTAAGTCCGAAAAAACTATTTGTTTACATTGTGGGTGAATGTGTTATTATAGACTTGTTTAACCCTGAGATAAAACTGTTTACAAATTTGAAGGGGGACGTATCTCTGAAAGAAGAAGAAGAAGAAGCAGATTTGGTCAAAGCCAATAATGAACATGCAATAAAGAATTGACAGTCATGAGCTGTGAAACAGCAAGGTAAGTAAAATAAATAAAATAAAAATAACAATAATAATAATTATATATATATATTTTTATTTATTTATTTATTTATTTTTTAAGCATGCATAATTTCCTATAAAGACTCGTCTTGTTTTCTCCCTAGCTGTGTTAGGGTACAATAATTCCACCATATATAAAAAGACACCCTCAACACCCCAGTCCGGATGTCGTGAGAAAGAACAGATGAAGAGCAGGAAATTAAGATTAACACAAGTTTAATTTGGTAAATGATAAGTCCAATAATTCCCTAAACATATTCCATACAAAAAGAATGATACAGAGAAAGAAAGAAAGATTTACCAAAGGCCTTTGGGAGAGAGAGCTCGGGTTAACTGAGTTGTCTGCCTCCTCACAGATGCCAGAACATCTTATACCATCTACATCAAAGCTTACTGACTGAGCCTCCCCATTATGCAGTCTGGCGCTGTAAATTAGCCAAGCCCCCCTTGTGGGTAATTTATTAGCTATACCATGCCCAAAAGTTGGCATTTATTGCTTTACTGCCCATACAACCAGCATTTACTACTTGCAGCTGCTGAGAAGCTCCTAACCCCTATTTCACCCTTATTCCAGCCTGACTGCTGCTGTGACCTCTAACTTCTCCCTCTCAGGCTCACAATATATGTTATGTCCCGGTTTTATGGTTATACATGTGAACTGAGCTAATAGCATGAAAGTACATGATTTTAATTCTCAACAGCTGATATGTAAGCCATTAACCTGACTGTCTACAGTTCAATTAAATAATATCATATAAATCTGTTTACAGATTTATCCAAAGATGAGAGGGTCGCTTTTTAAAGATCAAAACAACGTTTCACACAAGCGCATCAGTTCAGTGCAACAAGAAGCGAAATCTAGACTTATTAACATACACCCCCGTGTCCGGAGTAAGTAAAAAAGTTATAGTATTTCAAAATTCGTTTATAAGCCTACAAGTATTAAAGTTATTGGGTTCACTTCTACATTAAAACTTGCTTATTTTAAAAACTGTTAAAAACTATATTATCGTTTATTTATGAACGCTGTGCTGCGCAGCGTAAGGTAACTTTACTTTATTTTGTTTCACAGAATACTTAACCCCGGCAAAAGGCAGCGGCTCTCTGTTTGGCATACCAGAGCAACACTTGTTAGAGGTTTAATGAGCGGTACGTTTAATTCTTATTTTACCTACTGAATTAATTTGAATTCCCTTTTTTTTAACTTTAATTTGTTTATTTCAATATATATATTTTTTTGTTGTTCATTCTCTTTACAGAGGTAACGTTCATGGTAGGGCGGATCCGATCCAGACTCGGAAAACAACAACAAAGGCGCAGAAATAAAGCTTCTCCGGGCCGCACATGACCTTCGTAATAAAGCGTCGTAATTAACGCTTTTGGCTGCATGCCAGACTCTGTTACAGAAACTCTCCGGGGAAATCAAGGTGATTCTCAACTGATCCCTGTGTTGTTTTTTTCAGTTTTTTTTTTTTTTTTTTGGTTCGTTTGATTTTTTTTTCTTATGCTCATATAAGTATGAATAACCAAATCAGACTTGCCCTGAATGAGATGAGAAATGCAGTAGCTGAGCTCAATGAAATCCCAATAGCTGCACATGTATCAGATTACAGTTCAGATGAGGATGCATCTCCTGTTAACAACACCACTGAAAATGTTAAAAATCAAAATCCGCACTGTGACTTTTTAAACTTACTAGAACAGGCTCTTGAAGATTTAAATAGACCGTCTCCACCTGACAGTTATCAAAATGAATCAGATAACTTACAAAATCCTTCAACATCACACACTGCTGATCAGCATGGTGGTAATTTCAGTCAGGAGGTTGCGGTCAACCCTGATCAGATTGAGGGAGATCCTCCTGCGTTTGTTGAATGTGAACGTTTTAATAACATTGAAATAAGGAGAGCTTTTACCATCCCACCCCCTTGTCCGGGTAACGTCCCAGATCTGGCTGCATTCTAAACAAACATCATGCGTATTCTCATTGAATTAGCGGACGCCGCAAGATCTTTAACCAGTGTAACCATGTTGTACAGCTAGAATTAGTGGGTGAAAATCTCAATCGTCATGTCACATTTACTGTTAATATGATCCTGCCTGCTTTCGAGGACTTTTTGGATAAGTTAGTGCAGTCAAATGCTGATGTGCCTGTAGACAATAACCTGGAATTTGTTCTACAGGTTATTTAATGACCCTGCAGGAGGGTCAAAACGTAAGGCTACAGGGACGTTAGACTGTGAACTGATTAATAAGAAAATGCGTCACCTGTATGTTGTAGATAATACCGGTAATCAGTTATGCTTTGCCATCAGCCTTGCACATGTCTCTGACCCTAACCTTACTGATAATCAGGCTTTAGAGCTGGGGAGCAGTTACTTTTAACGATATTGGTAAATTTGAAGACATTCTAAAGAGAAAAATTCTAGTGTTTCACAGAACCACAGGCTCTACAGCTCTGTGTAAATTTGAAACTGGTTTCCCTAATGGTTCAAACCCTCTGTTTTTGCTGTTATTTCAAGGTCACTACTATGGGATAAAAAATCTCAAAGGTTTTATAGGGTCCAGATATATCTGTGGATACTGTTACAACAGCTATGAAAATCTAGACACACACCACTGTGAAGGTTATTGTCCAGTTTGCCACACATACCAGTGTATGCATGAAATTAGCAATCCTGTAACCTGTGCAGGCTGTCACAGAATCTGTCGTAACTCTTCATGTTTCATCAGACATGGGGAACCCTGCAACAGACCTAATGCTGACAGGCCTATGAGTGACTGTGAGTTGGTAAAACTGTGCCGGTTGTGCAAAAGGATATACGTTATCCCAATCAGCAAACCCAAGAAACCACACGTGTGTCATGTAAAATGCTGTATTTGCGGTGAGAATATACTTCCCAGCGTAGACGTGACATGCGATGAACATCAGTGCTATATTCAATCCTGCAAACCCTATAATCAGCTTGTTGATAAACTGATTTTTTATGATTTTGAATGTTTCATCAATGAGAAAGGGGTGCACATCCCCTTTCTGGTCTGTGCTAAAACGTTGAAAGGTGAGGAATAGCACGCTTATGGATTAGACTGCACCCAAAAATGTATTCTCCATTTCAGGAGGCCGATGTACAGGGGCTTCACCTTAACAGCACACAACGCACGCGGGTATGATAGCTACCTGATTCTCACAGTTATGCTGCAGTTAGGAATTAAACCCCATCTCATCATGTTAGGTAGTAAAGTTCTCTGTTTAACCGACCCTGATTACAGGTTAAAATACATTGATAGCCTATCCTTCATGTCTATGAAGCTGAGTGCGATGCCGAAAGCATTAGGTTTTACCGATCAAAGCAAGGGTTTTTTTCCCTCACCTATTCTCCACCAAACAGCGCCTCCAGTACGTGGGGTATTTTCCTCCTTCATCGTGGTACGCAGTTGAACACATAAGCCTTCAAGACCAGCAGGTATTTAACAGCTGGTACAGAGAAGTGAGCAAAGGGATCTTTGACTTTAAGAAAGAAGCTATTTGTTATTGTAAAAATGACGTGGACATTCTTTTTCAAGGTTGTTTAAAATTCAGGAATGAGTTCTTTAAGGAGACAAGTCTGGATCCGTTTAAATGCATCACGATAGCCTCAGCGTGCATGAAGGTTTTTGTAACCAATTTCCTTCCTCCTAAATCCTTGGCTATCCCCTCACCTTTGGACTACAGGCGTAGTAGAAAGACGTTTTCCAATGTGTCCATTCAATGGCTCGGCTAGATTTCAGACAGCAGAAAAATAGACATCGAACATGCGTTAAACAAGGAGGAAAAGAAAATCAATCCATATTGTGTGGATGGGTTTGCAGAGATTAACGGCGTCAAAGTTGCGTTCGAATTTTACGGCTGTTTTTTCCACGGCTGTAAAAAGTGTTACATGCCTCATGACAAGTGCCCTTCCAGAGGGGTCGCATTCCAACAGTTGTACGCAGCCACTGTTGAGAGAGGCAATGTACTCCAAACTGTGTATGGCGAGGGTCATCAGCTTTCTTGATAAAGTTAATGCCACTCCGATAACCAGACTTTTGCGCACCCGCGCTATGAGGTTGAGGTACACAGCGGGGCCGGGTGAAACTGTGCATTATGTGTACTACACCACTTTATACCCCTATGTAAACACCAACTGGGTTTTTCCCCTGGGCCACCCCACCATCACTTACAAAGATTTTGATGATCCCAGCAGCTACTTCGGTATCATCAGAGCCGTGGTCTACCCCCCACGAGGCCTCTTTTTCCCCGTTTTGCCCTACAGAACTTCCAGAGGTAAACTAGTGTTCAGTCTCTGCCGCACAGGCGCTGAAATGATTCATCAAACAGGTCCCTGCATGCATAGTGACGAGGACAGAGCTGTGACAGGTGTGTGGGTGAGTGCAGAGTTTAGTAAAGTGTTGCAGTGTGGTTATCGCCTAGCCAAAATCACAGAGGTGTGGCATTTTGAGAGAAGAGTGATAGCACAATCTTCAAGGGTATATCAAACACCTTCCTGAAGGGAAGCAGGAGGCCTTCAGACTACCCCCTGTCTGAAGCAGTGGATCAGGAGAGCAAGTCAAAATATGTAAGAGACTACAAACTCCCATCAGGGTATCCAATTAGAACCTGAGAAAATCGAGGTGATGAAACCTGCCAAAAGGCAGTGGCAAAACACACCGTGTGTAGACTAGAACAAAGAACTGTGTGAAATTTTGCGCAAAGAAGTGATCTGTCTCAGACCACAGTCATCACTACCCCTGAAGAATTTTTTCAGCTCCGATGTTCTCGAGTTTGTAATACAGGGGTTAACGTACTTTAATTTCTTTCAACCCTGGAAATGGTGTAGTGCAGGTGAAACTTACAGCAAGCGAGTCATCTGTCCTCCAAACAAGGTAAAACAAAGTGGTGTTCGTTGCAGCATTTCACCACTGCTTTTATGCACGTTTAACTTCTCAGTAGCATGGCAGCAATTGCAGGACAGATTGATTTATATATTCGTGAACAGGACAGTTTGCATTTATGTGACAAAAAGTGGTGAAACTCCTTTGGAAACTGGGAGAAATTATATTAGGGGATTTGTACGGACGAGCTAGGGGGAGACAGAACATTGGGAGTTTGCATCGACGCCGACCCCAAGAGTTATGTCATACCAAACCCAAAAACCAGAAAAAGGTAGTGATGCGTCTCAAGGGCATCACTCAGACGCATGAATGCAGCGAGAGGGTCAATTTTGACAGCATCAAAGAGTTGGTTGAGGGTTACTTATCCAGTGAGGGTGTCATTGAAATTCCACAGTACACGATCCGGAGGGATAAAAAGAGATTCTGCCAAAGAAACGCAACATTTCTTAAAAAGTTTCGGTTGGTCTATGATAAGAGACGTCTTTTTTTCTGACGGGACAACTGAGCCTTTTGGTGATTAAAGCTTAAGAAGAAGAAGAAAAGAAAAAAAAAGTCACATTCCATGGATTTACTGGAGATTGATTTTGATCCTAGATTTAGAACGCCTTTTTCATGTTTGATTGTAAGACCCAGCGGATGCGGGAAAACTTTCTTTGTAAAAATGTTTTGCAGAATTGTAACCATGTCATGGATGTTGTTCCAGAAAATATTGTATGGAATTACACTTCTTTTCAACCCATGTATGCTGAATTGCAGAAGATTAATAAAAATATTACATTTGTGGAAGGATTGCTTCATTCTTTTGAAGATGAAAACCTGTTTCCTCCTGATCAGAATCATCTGGTTATTTTAGATGATGTAATTGCTCAAGCCTCAGATGATGAAAAGGTGATGAAGGTCTTTACCCAGTTTCGTCACCATCGTAATATGAGCGTCATGATGTCGACTCAGAATGTATTTCATCAGGGAAAGTACAGTCGCACCATCAGCCTGAATGCTAATTATATAGTGTTGTTTAAAAACCCGAGAGATAAACTGCAGCTGAATATACTAGCCGGACAAATGTTTCCATCTCAAAAGGGTCTCTTCCTGGAGAGTTTTGAAGATGCTACGAGAGACGCTCATGGATAATTTAATCATCGATTTTTAACACCCACCGCCCAACCAGAACATTTCAGACTAGAGAACGGGCATACTTCCTCACAGTCGGCCTGCTGTGTACTTGCCCAAAACAAAGTAAGTCATCATGTCTGCGCGTAAAAAAAGGAATGTCCCATTATTCAGGGCTCTGTACCAAGCCATTCCTCAGAAACGTAAAGATATTCTCGCACACTGTTCATCCGACTTTCTTCAGGCTCTGTGTGAGATTGCTCTGAGTATTTTAAAAGGTAACATTAAACTATCTCCTTCTCAACACCAACAATTAAAGAAGCAGAGAAAAATCATCAGACTGTTGGCTGATAAAAGAACCGGTATAAAACGTAAACAGCTGGCTCTCAAAAATCAAGGAGGTGGTTTTATTCTCCCTATCCTAACGGCTCTTGCCCCCTTGATCGGTGACCTAGTGGGTGGAATCATCAGGAGATAATGTCTCTCAGAACATCGCAGAAGATGCTTCTCATTTCCCCTCATCAATTCAAGCGTCTGACCCAGTCAGAGACGTCCATCAGACAGACGGCGGAGGATAATTTGAATGCAGACATGAGAGCAATATTAAACGAGCCCGGTTTGACTTCTTACGAAAAAATCAAGAAATATGAAGGACTCTTTGGCAGAGGTACATCTCGACTTCACTTGAGCAAGGTTGGGAAAGAAGAAAGCCGGTCAGCGTAAGAGTTTGACGCTGCACACCGTGACGCATCAAGCGAGGTTCCTGAGCAATGAGCGGTCTCAAGAAGAAAACAAGGCCCAGGGGCAGGACCAGGCTCCTTCGCGATCAGGTTGTTATGGATGTACTGAAACAAGAACACCCTACCGAAGCATAACCGTAAAAGTGCTGAGTACATTTTGAAGAAATTATCTGAAGAAGTGAGAGTTGGAGTTCGCGAGGGAATTTGTATATAAAGGAGAATGTTGTGAAGGGGTCCCCGACATGTTTTGACTTGTTGACAAAAATCTCATGCTTCCGATTTAAAAAATATGGAGCACTGCTACCCGAGGATGGTCAGATAAAATTTATCTACATACCTTGTCAGAGTAAACATCCCATTATCTTCAGTCATTAACCCTTGATGCTCATGAGTAGATATCGACGGTTCAAAAAAGAGGGAGAGGGATCCATATCTATTGAAAATGCTGAAGCACCTCCAGCCGCTTAAAGCAGAAAAGAACAAGAAGAAGGCAATAACTCTTTCTCCCCATTGGTCAAGATCCCGAGCAGGAAGATCCAAAAAAATGCTGATGGGAAAGTTTTGAAGATATATAAAATCATGTACTTTTCATGGTATTAGGTTCAGTTCGCATGTATAACCATAAAACTGGGACATAACATGTATTGTGAGCCTGAGAGGGAGAAGTTAGAGGTCACACACAGCAGCAGTCAGGCTGGAATATAAGGGTGAAATAGGGATTAGGAGCTTGTCTCACAGCTAGCTAGCAAGTAGTAAATGCTGGTTGTTTTCGGGCAGTTTACTGTAAAGGTACAATAAATGCCAACTTTGGGAATGGTATAGCTAATAAAATTACCCACAAGGGGGCTTTGGGCAATTTTACAGCGCCAGACTGCATATGGGGAGGCCTCAGTCAGTAAGAGATTTTGATGTAGATGGTATATAGATGTTCTGGCATCTGTGAGGACGGCAGAGACAACTCGGTTTGAACCCGAGCCTTCTCTCTCCAAACGGCCTTTGGTAAATTGCTTCTTTCTTTCTTTCTCCTGTATCATTCTTTGTGGTATGGAGATATGTTTTGAGGGAATTATTGGACTTATCATTTACCCAAATTAAACTTGTGTGTTAATCTTAATTTCCTGCTCTTCATCTGTTCTTTCTCACGACATCCGGACTGGGGTGTTGAGGGTGTCTTTTTATATATGGTGGAATCATTGTACCTCAACAGAAGCCAAAAAAGTCTCTTCGTAAGACGACACTACCTCCCCGATGGATTACATTTTCACCATAAACCGTTATAAGAAAATGAAACATGTAGCCTATTTTGTAGCCTAATCCTTTTTTAACCAGAGGGGATACGAAGCGAAATAATTTTGAAAATAATGATCCAATTCCTCGTCTGTACATGACGGGCCCCATTAAACCGTAGCAGATTACCGCCTGATTGACTTACATAGTAATGTACAAAGCGATTAGGATCACATCTCAGACTTAGCTGTGCCATGTTCTCTCTTGTCTGCTTGGTACACAGTGTTGAAGGATCAGGGGGGATATGAATGATAACCAATCGGTCTTGATGTCATATACATCTCTGGAATAGTTTATACAAATAAAATTTATCTCAGGCTACGTTGTGATATCACCGGTCTGAAGTGTAGTCTTATGACAGTCTTGCCGTAGATGAAATTTACAGGAACGTTTTGGTCCGATTTAATTTCTATATGGATATTTTTAATATGTTTTGTGGAAACTGGAAGGTAGTGGGCGGGGTTAATGTCAGAGTAACCATATCACTGAAGTCGCCTTGTACTTTGACGGTCCGCAGTAAAGGTGCAAAAGCGTCGCCTACTATTTGCGGGCTGAGCACGTCGTAACAGTATAGGTGATAGAAACCAGCCTTTATATCCGCCGGAAAAGGAGCCAGTGTTGGTTCAGCCACATGAATCCATTCCCCTGGTTTCACACCTAGTATATAAGCTAGAGTGCTGAAGAAGCGTATTACATACTGACCGCTTGCTTGAAATGCAAATCTCTTTTGAACTCTGCGGAATTTCATGCGAATATCCAAGTTAATTTTTTTGAAAAACATTTCCATCTCTGTCTCGAGTTAAATAATGCTGTTATAGTAGACCCCTCTAATCCTTTGTTTATGGATCTCCACATCACCAACATTCCTCCATTCAAAGTAGGCTACATGATCCGATAAATTATGGCATGTATGGGGATATGAAATCTCTGCTAATGCAACCAGCCATTGGCCTTCTAAATCAATATGTTGAGCTAAATTTACATGGAAACTTGAACTGGTATGATTTTTAAACACTTCCTTGCTAGCGTTAGAGGGAAGGGTAACGTAAAAACCGGCATCCTCTGCTTTGCTGTCCATGATGCTGTATGAATCGTAAGGTTTAGTGCAGACCTTTTTATACGTTTCGAAGTTCATCAAACTTGATCCAACTGTTGAATTTCTCAGGCCAATTTTTCCAGCTTACAAAAACCTGTTTGACACCCTTGACTGTGCGTTGTTGTTAGGTATTAATTATCAAATAGTCAAGCTCAGAAGGAACGACACATGAGTCTCTGTTAATCTTGCAGCTGCTGAGAACATCCTGAACATCCTGACCTGGGATTAACCCATTTCTCCAACCTGAAGCCTGCTGTGACCTCTGACCTCTCCTTCTCAGGCTCACAATACAGGTTATGTCTCAGTTTTATGATTATACATGAGAACTGAACTAATATCATGAAAGTACATGATTTTAATTCTCAACAGTGGTAAGAACAATGTTTTTTTTACTGAAGCCCTAATGCTTTAGAGCACAGTTCTATTACATTATTTCTCATTATCTGATCTTATGATTTGTGGGATACCATATGTGGGAAAAAATAAATGTGTCACTAAACTGTTTCTCCACTGTGAGTGCAGCACAGTGTTTTGCTGGGTATATTTCAACCCATTTAGAAAGAGCGTCTATAACCACTAAACAGTATTTCTTTCCCTGTAACCATGAAAGTTCAATAAAATTTGCAGTCAGAAAAATATATGGTGTAGAACAAGTGATTAACCAGGATTAACCAGGTGTATCTTCCCTCCTTTTTGACACATTCCCGTGTGTCACTGTTGCTGCAGTTTTGTAGAGATTATTATTTTTTTTTTTTTGGCAATATTGGTTTATTTTCTGAAATGGATAGCTATACATTTGGTTAACAGATTATTAAAATGTCAATTCTGTCCAGTATGATCGTTTCGAACCCCTCTATTTTCCCATATTTTGGCAAATGTGTGGACAGAACGGAATACATTAGGGGCTGTCTGTGTAGATGGTTTAGATTTTCCTTTATGTAATTGTCACCAGCTATGATGACAGCATACAGCTCTGCAGTCTGTGCTTGAACATGATGCGGGCAGGCCTCGTGATTCTATAATTTAAGCTTTCAGTGTTTCAGCATAACGCACACTTCTATTTTTCCCAAACCCATCTTTAGAAGCTGAATCGAGCCACAACAAATAATTTGAGAGTTTTGTTAGAATAGTTTGAGAAACTTCACTTTTGTTTACATGAATGGGGTTTTCCATCTTCGCTGTTGGTAGCAGAAGTGCGTAAAACCTTGACCGTGGACCACATCTGGTAAGGTTATATTCTGGCGTGAAAGCAGAAGTAAAGCCAGAAGCAATGTGTCTTGCTGGTTTCCTGCAGAGGTTTTAAAAGCTCTGTTTTTCCAGATTTTATATTCTTTTTCTATCATATTTTATTATTGACTTTATTTTATTTATTTTCTTTAAAAAGCAATAGTCCTTATTACCATTTAAAAGAAGATCACTATGTATATGCGTAGTTATTTTAAATAATGCGATTTAGTTTTATTAAAAAGATATGAATGATGAACACAAAAAAATGAAGTGGCATAATTACATCTTTATAATCTTAGGTTGTCCTACCAGTTTTATAGATACACCGTACAGTTTCAGTAAAGTTTTGTATTTAGTCCAAGTAACTAAAGTTTGTTTCAATTAACTCAAATTTTCTTCTATTTCAGTCCAGTCCAGAAATTATGTTAAAGTTTAATTTATCTCATTGGGTTAAATTTGAGTCTATTCCGATCATTCTAAACCTGACTGGAAAAAGTCTACACCACTCACAAACAACATTTAAAATCCTTTTGTTTTACATAAAAGAACAGACCTAATATTATGATTCAGACTTGCCCTCATAGTCTTTAACTATCGTGCCACATATACCCTAATTTTACGTAACATGAAACAGAGATTTTATTTCACAAAAACCGACAGATAAATAAAAATACAGACATTTGCAACATAAAAGTTCTAAATACCCGGGTTTATCAGTATTGTCAATACAGGTAGAACCTTTGCTATCCTTTATATGATTTTTTTTAGAAAATAGATTCTGAAAAACCTAATTGAGATATAAGTTGGCAATGATTCATCAGAACATCAGGACCTTTATTAGCGCTTTTAAGGTCCCTCAAAGATGCATTACAAAGGAAATCAGTCATTCCCATTCACACACATTAACCACAATACCTACTTACTTTCCCGTAAGGAGTAATTTTATTTGCAAAGAATTTGAAAATAATTTGACTTCTATTATTCTTAAAATGCACATTGTTTCCTCTTTACTCCTCTTTGTTTCCACTAGGTCCAGTTTTGAATGCTTCAATTCTTTTTTTTCATTCACCAAGAATCAATAAGGTGTTCTTAGGGGGCTCCACCTTAAAAAGTGTTTGTCAGTTGCGGTGTCATGTTATCATTGTCAGGTCAGTGAGGTTCATAGGTCAGTCATGAATCTTGTTCATTTGGTCTGTGCACATAATGTTTCATAGAGCCAGCCTATGATTAGTCAGCAAATAACTTTCCACTTATAGGAGAAAAAATTATTGTTAAGAAGGAGTTATTTCCTAGGAACCACTGCAATCCCACTGTCTTTACCTTCTGGATGAGCATCACCTGTTGAAAACCTGCCACTTAAAGGCTGCTCTTGCTTTTTATTTATTTTTTTTAACTGTTATATACTCCCGGGGTGCATGCAGTGACTGAGAAGACCCCTTTGAAATTATAATCTAGCAAGGTTTTTTACTGTCTCTGGATCTTTTGCATGCATAATCTCCAGTTTATAAGATTCCCCCTATAATTTTAGGATTTCAGTGCGTAATTAAGTTTTACTGAAAATTTCTTATTTTTATGCCATCGTTTACATATTTCTCGGCCCCCATTCACATAATTTGTTCCATAAACTTTACATCTACTTCTAGCGTTTTATATTTGACTTCTGTTCCTTTCCCATTTTAAATTAGATTTGTTAAAAACTATGAATGTCCTGAACAGAAGTTCACTGGCATGAGATCAAGGACGAGGACATTAACACGCCCTTCAGCTGCGGCTAGTCCGCAGGCAGGTTATTAATTTTTTCAAGGGATGAAACCTGTCTGTATCTCCTAGATCACCAGTACGTCTTTCTATTCAGGTAAAATAAAAACACATGGAACAGCAGAATCTTGCTATGATTCTTCCAATGCTTAGTTTCAGTAGCCAAACACACACAAACACATTCATTCAATTAGTACTTTGACTAGTCCATTTTCCCCAAGCAGTTGCTTTACGGCCCAACCTAACCTGTTTATGAGCTCTTTTGTTATTTAACACTTAATTTCATTCCCTGCGGCGGAATGCTACCAAGCCAAATTATCCTGTTCCTTAATTGCGAACTACCCAGTCATTTCTGATCCCCTTACGGCGGAATCATAACTAATTTTATCGCTATTCCCTTCCGGCGGAATAATCACTATCCAATTGCTGTTCCTTACGGCGAGACACTACCTACGACTGTTTTATAGTACTAGTTTACAACACAATTTCCTCACCTCTGTAGCTGACTTCAGTGGGACTCTTCCGGACGACCCCAAGGAGTCTCCAGGCGTCGTGGTGAAGCAATAATCAACCGGCCCGATGCGAATTCACCCACCGGGTCCCTTTGGACCACCGTCCTGGGGCAGACCACTCCAGTAGGACTTCCTCGGCTTATCGGTAGGGTGATCCCGGGATCCTCAGGTCACTGTAATAGATAGATAAATTAGATTACAATATCCGGCTCGAAGGACCAATTCAATGTAAGGTATTAATTATCAAATAGTCAAGCTCAGAAGGAACGACACATGAGTCTCTGTTAATCTTGCAGCAAGATGGTAGCCCACTCTGCGGTGCAACTACAATGTTTTTGCACCATCTCTCTTTATTTATATATGTGGTTCACACACACAGTTCAACAGACATTCCAAGCATTTAGGGGGTGTATGTGTGTCTGTGTGTCTGTGTGTGTACTTTTTGAAGTTCCTTTGCATAAAAGGAACCCTGGATAGGTTCCCTGTCCAAATCTTTGAGTTTGTATACAGGAGGAGATCGGGGTATCCGCTCATACACTGTAAAAACTTCATCTGTAAAACTCTGTTCGTATTTTTTGTCAAACACTCCACATACCTTAGATATTCTGACAAGATCCCCTTGTTTAAACGTTGTCACTGAGTCCTTGCAATATCTGTTGGACTTGACATCATACAGACTCTGAAACACTTGAAAGGTATTTTCTGAAGTCACTTCCATAGGGCTCATTTTAATGCTGGAGTGGTAGCTGTGGTTGTAGCTTCTAGCTAGATTTTGCAGGACATCAACGCCGGGTGTTGTTAGCTGTAAAATATCTCCACATTCTTGTTTTTAATGTGTGGTTAAATCTCTCGACCACAGAAGCTTTTTCTTCACTTGCTGTCGCGAAATGTTCAATACTGTGTTTCTCTATTAAAACCTTATATTTCTTGTTAAAAAATTCTTTACCGGCATCAGTCTGAAGGTTTTTGGGGATCTGACTTTCTTTAAAAACTGATTCAAATTCCTTTACCACCTCAGCGGCTGTTTTCCTCTTCAAAACCCGTACATACGCCCTTTTGGAAAAGATGTCAATGACGGTTAATAACTAATTATAACCATCATTTTCCTTGGCCAGAGCTTGCATGTCACAGAGATCAGCCTCGAACTGTCTCAATGGTCTGGTGACAAAAACTCTGTTTCTCGGGAACTTTATTCTGGCAGGTTTATGTAGAGTATAGGTATCTTCTCCTGATAAAAAATCTTTAACTTTTTCAACCGCAACCTTGTTTCCCGTTTCATCTTGCATAGCCCTCCTCAACCTTTCTATACCCCCTAAACTTCCCGGATTTGAAGGGTTGTAATATACTTTCTTCATCAACCGTCTTCGTGCCATCTCTGCCTTATGCTCACTCTGATGATTACTTGTTAAATAATGAGAAAAAACACACACAGTTAGAGTTCGAGTTGACAGAACCTTTTGGATTTGAATTCCAGTATACATAAGTCCAGTCCGGACACCATTTCCCAATTGTTAGCGTCCCAGGTGTGCGGACACAAATGTACACATCTGCATTCTGAAACCAAATGTCAACCTCTGCGGGGTACTACGTCACAGAGGTCAATCTTTGCTGCCACTGTGGTATTCTTAGGTTTACCTTTACGGTTACCTGTCTCAGTTGTTCTGATGGGGAGACAGCTCTGTCAGACCTGATAAGCTTTGATAAAAAAACAAAACATGGAAAGAATAAACCAACATAACATAACAATGATGAAAACAGAGAACAAACATGCAAAAAGTCCCATCTTCTGTTCATCTTCAATTTGGGAGACTTGAGGTAGATAAAAGACATCTTCTTCTCATCCATGATCTTATTTAAAGCAAACGTTGCACTGCCCAAGGGATTATTATGCCCATTGTAAAAACAGTGTTCTTCACACACCTCTTCAATCACTCTCCAGTGATCAGCTTACAGTTCTTTGGCTTCTGGTGGGCCATTGTCCTCCATGGGGTGATCTCCTTTCTTTACATCCTGTGATGGTTGGAGCAGGCCTAGTGCTCTAGCCCGTTGGCTTGGGCCGATGTCCCTCAGGAGTGGAGTCATCTGGTGGTAGCCGTCTGCGGTAAGCAGCCACTGTTCGAGCCACCAGCAGCCCCTTGGAATGGACTCTGTTTGCGTTTGGACCTTCGATGTCTCTTCCTTGTCTTGTCCAATAACCCTTGCTGCAGTTGGTGTAATCTGACTGCATCCTGCTAATGGCAGACAGCTCCACCTGGAGAGAAGGCTCGATATACGGTTGCAGACAAACTTCTACAGTAATAGCTGTTTTCAGTGGCCTTCAACAGTTCTAGAATAAATAAACTATTCTATGTTTTCATTGCACCAAAACAAAATGAAACTTATGTCTACCCTTATTTTGCATGAAATTCAGATGCAGTGGTTCATTATTATCCCAGGTGCTTAACTCAGTTTGCATCATATTAAAGCTCAAAAATCTTCAAATAGGGATATTTAAGACTGGTCCATTCTGAGTCTTCATTTTATCCGCTGTATCACTTGGCGATGTCAAACTTTAGATCTGCTGCAGTCTGAACTCCTTTATTTCCAACAGTTGGTTCAGTTACTGAAGGTTAAAATATTTTGGTTGTATTTTTACATTTTCCATTAAGCAGAAACTACTTTAATAATTACACAGATCTTCATCAAAATATCCAGAAAAGGAGAATTAATCTTTTGACTAATTTAGAGGAATTAACCCCGTACATTCAGATAGGTTCTCAGGATGAGGCCTTGGGGAGCTGGGCACCAGTTTTATAGAGAAAACACAAAGTGTGATCTTCTCTCACAGTGTCACTAAGTCCTCACTGGAGATATGAGCAAACCTTCCCCATAGTTACAGTACTGCTCCCATACGTGCTAAAACTTTTGTAACCCAGTGTTTCATTTTTTTTATTAAGGCTGACATCCCCTCTTTGTACGCACGGTTCAACCCATTAATCAATTTAGCATTTGTCTTTAATGATTGAAAAAAATGTTTTAGCAACCAAGACCACATTAAATATAATTTAAAGAAATTAAGAATCCATTTCCTTCTTGCCAATAGATTGCTCCTCAAAAGGTTCATTTTGTACATTAATATAAAGGTCTATTTTCCCTATTAGACTGTTTATTTTATAACTTTGTTAGCTTCAGTTTGTGTTGGTAATGTGGCAGTTTCCTTTAAATTTCATTTAGACTCATGCATATAATTTTAACCTAGTTAGAACCACATAGGATTGATGTATTTAAAATATTTTTTTATTTTTTGTTACCTCTATGTTTTAGCCATTTACATCATTAGAATTATTCATTAAGAATTAATTAATTTATCATAATGTATTTCAAATTAATTAGTATTAATTAAATTGGTCTCAGAATTCCCACTGTGAATTTACCTCAATAAATTTTAGAAAAAAACAACCTGGTTGTTTCTACTTGCAGTCACCTCAGTTTTAAAAATAAAACATTAAATGGTATGAAGTTCATTTTAATGTTTCAATTATAAATGAGTCACATCATCTTGATTTGTCTTGGTTAAAGATGAGTACATTTAAATCTTGCAGGTTTAATGCATAAATCCTACCAATTGAACCTGATCATTAATTATAGTATAGGATCATGACTCAGGTTTGTTATCAAAATATATTCCTAATTTGTGGCATATCTTGAACTTTCAGCTAGTTTAATTTATTGGCACCAGGATAAAGTTTTCAGTCCATTAAATCCCCAATGATTCTGCAAGCAAAACTAATTATTTGAAGAAGTTTTCAATTCAGTTTTATTTATATAGCGCCAATTCACAACACATGTTGTCTCAAGGCACTTCACAAAAGTCAGGTACATACATTTCAATTAGTCCTAACCCTTGAGCAGTGCAGTCAGAGTTAGTTATTTATTCAAATTAAATAAAAAGTTTTTCTGTCTAAGGAAACCCAGCAGATTGCATCCAGTCAGTGACTTGCAGCATTCCCTCCTCCCGGATGAGCATGTAGAGACAGTGGACAGTCACTTGGCGTTGACTTTGCAGCAATCGCTCATACTGAGCATGCATGTAGCGACAGTGGAGAGGAAAAACTCCCTTTTAACAGGAAGAAACCTCCAGCAGAACCAGGCTCAGTGTGAGCGGCCATCTGCCATGACCGACTGGGGGTTAGAGAGAACAGAGCAGAGACACAACGACAACAAAGAAGCACTGATCTAGGAGTACTTTCTATGGGAAGGAAAAGTAAATGTTAATGGATGTAGCTCCTTTAGTAGTTTCACTTAGAAAGAAAGAACATATAAACTCTGAGCCAGTTTTTAAAAGGGTTTGAGAATTTCCCAAAAGAGCACATATAATTAGTTTACAGGAAAAACTCGGTCAATCGCCATGTCTAGGAAGAGGGAAAAGGGGTTAAAAACAAAAAACCCGGCCCTGGTGGATCATCGGAAGGGTGAGCATTACGTTTTTGCCAGCAGAAGCTTGGACGATGCCCCCTCTCCCAAAAAAGGGTGTCACAGGTAGATAAAGAGTCAGGCCAGGTGTAGCTTCTAGGAAGAGAAATTAAAAGAAGAGAAACAAAGTTTAAAGCTGAAATAAAGGGGAAATAAAATGCAAAATTTGGGGGAGTTTGGAGAATGTAGCGAAGAGGGTGAAAAGTGGTCATTTTTGCCCCCAGCAGCCTAACCTATAGCAGCTAAACTACACAGATAAGTTTCAGTTCAGATTTTTAGTTTAAACCCGGCTTATTTTTTAACAATGTCGTATCAAAGGCACCCCACAAAAAGGCCCCCCACTGATGGTCATTGTTAAAAACTAAAAACCCAAAAGGATTGGGATACCTCTCTCTGTCAGGACTGATTATAACCCTTGGGAAAAGGAGAAGGGCTCTAAAAATTTTTTCATTAACGTTTTAATTATAAAACACATAATCTAAATTTCATTTTTTATCCTTACTCAGTCATTTTAAAACATGCATTTTAATGCCCGTTATCACAACAAGCCCCCTTTTTTATTCTCCTTTTTTTTCAAACAGTGTTGAATTCAGAAAGGGAGGGGGGAGCCGTTTCCATGGAAGTTAAGGGGTGTTTTACAAACCTGGTAGGTGGGAGGCCGGCAGAAACCAAACCTCTGATAGGCCCGTCTTTGGTGGGGCTGTGGGCGGGGCCCCGGTTCTGTCCTTCCAAACCCCCCTTTGGGGGCCTTAGACTGTGAAACTGTTTTGATTAAATTTTCCTCATAAAAATGCTGCTTCTTAGGAGTTAAGAAGTTTTTTTTTCTGAAAACTGAAAGGTTTTTTAATCAGTCGGGGGTTGGAAAACTTTATTCTAAAATGAATTATTATAGCATGCAACATATGAACAAAAACTTAAATTTTTCCAAAATTTAAACAAAGACAAAAATCACAGACAGAGACACAGTTTTGGGCCCCAAAAAAAGTTTTTTTTTTTTCCCAAAAATTGTAAATATCAAATTTTGATAAATGTGTTTTAAGAAAGGGAAAAATCTACTCAGTGACTTAATGAAGCTTCAGTAATTTAAAGAAATTTTTAAAAACTCTCTTTTCAAAAATTTTTTTTCTTAGCATATTTCCAGATGCTTTGATTTTAAATCATCAAGATCCTTTTTTTTAAAGATAAGTGCACACAATTCAAAGAGATCTCAAATACTTTAGAAAGCACAGCAGCAGTCTTCTCTTATATGAATACAAAATGTTTTGCTGCTGAAACTCTTTGCAATTTTTTAAAACTTTTAAAATTGTAATGGACAGCAGAGTTGCGGGTTTAAATTTTTCTTTAAATTTTGGTCACAGCTGTAAATTTTTAATTTCTTTTCCTTTCAGGTTAAATTTTCGACAAATTTTTTTTTGGGGCCGGCATTGAATTTTTTTGGGTTATAACCCAGACACTAAAAAAACACCAAAACACAGCGGGGTTAAAAATTAAAAAAAAAATTAAAAAATTTAAGTTTAATCCCCCAAAAGATTTTTATTTCATTATAGCATTTAAAAGACATAATTGGACATAAATTTTTTTTTTAATTCAGGGTTATTAAAGTTTTTTTTGGAAAAACAAAGGAAAAAAAATTAAAAATTCTCAGGACCCCCCCGTTATAATTCAAAATTCTACAAAAATGTTCCATTTTTTTGAAATATTGGTACTTTGAAATTAGGGTTTTTTGCTAATTTAAAAATATTTTTGTACTAATTTGAAATTTGGTTGGGGGTTTCCCCTAGGTAGTGAAGGGGTTTAATTATTCTTTTACCCTATAAGTCCCCAAAAATGAAACCTTTATTTTAACAAATTTTCAAACTCATCCAAGTTGTCCTGAAATCAAATAATTTCCCCCCTGGGAAGAGGGGACGGTTTGAAGCCGCTCTTGCCTCCTTTTAATGTTAAAAAAGAGGGGCCCTTTTTTTTATCCCTAAAATAAAAAGGCTTTTTACCTGCCTTTATGCCCCATAAAGGTGTTTTCCTGGGTATGTTTTAATTTTTTGGGAACCCCAATTACTTCTGCCTTTTTTTCTGTTTATAAAGGACTTTAGTCACTATAAGTTTTAATTTTCCTGAATCCTAGGCCGGGCTCCAAAAAAACCTTTCAGCCTCAATCTGTTTCCCCAAAAGTAGAAACCTAATTTTTGATATAGAATTTTAAACCAAACCCCTCATTGGCTTAGATCTTTTAAATTTTATTAGGTGTAGTATTTTTTTAATTTTTGTTTTATTTTTTTGAATGTACTCTTTTCAGTTAAATGGCAAACCTTTTTTTGATTTATTAAAATTCTTTCACTGACCCAAAAACCATGGCTCCCCTACCTCAGGCGTCCAGGGGAATCACAGCTTTAAACACTGATTGCCACTTTTCCTGCAGGGTTTTAAAAGAAAATGGATTAAAAATTTTTAAAAATTTTGGACCCTTTTTAAGAGTTTAAGATTTTCAATCACTAGTTTACAGCTCTAAATTAAAACCCCACATCATATTTTTTTTAACCCAGATTCATAAGGAGCTTCAAACCATTATAATAAAACAACACAGATCTTTTTGGATTAAAAAGGAAAAATCATGCTTCAAAACGGTTTCTGTGGTGGGAAATAGTTTCCACGAAAAAGCCTTTCTAAGCAGAATCTTTAGAGAAAAATGGGTATAAAAGGAGTTTTTTTGGTACCACTTGTCCAGTTAGATTCTTTTTTTACCTTCAAAAACAAATACATCTTTCCATTCTCATTTTAACAGGTTTTTGCCAAGGGGAAAAGGTTTAAACTGAACCCTTTACTCTGGAAAATTTTTCTTTTTGGGGTGTTAGAGGAAAAAAACCTAGTGTGTTTTACACTCCAATGTAAACACGAAAGTGATTAGATTTCTTTTTTGTCCCAAAAGGAGAAAAATGCAGAACCCAAACTTTTTCATAGTTTTTGTCAGGACCTGATGAGGTACAGTGTAAGTCAGCAAGCTTCATAAAATTCAGAAGGAGTGGGGGAAAACCAGCAAATTTAACCTTTTTCCCCCAGGCTGTGGAAAAACATGAATTTACACCTTTCCCTTTTCAAGCATCATTTAATGCTTTTGGGGCCAAAGCTGTAACCCCACTGGAAGTACTTTTGGGTCAGACTGTACGGAGGACCTCTGCCGTAAAAATAACCTATTCTCAGAGGTCTCTACCCGTTAGATTTCGGGGTACACTCTGACAACAGGAATAAAGGGCCTGAGGGAGTCCCCCCAGGTGTTACACATGCAATGGACTTTAAAAGCTCCTCCATGGGATCTGTCCTGAGGCTGACATAGAAAAACACATGGTTAAACCCCGGGGTTTTTTGGGGGGGTTTTAAAAAAATTCCTTCCTTTTTTTCAGGACTTTTTGTAGCAGTATTTGCCCTTTAATCTTACCATGGGGAGGAAGAGAGAAATGTTTTTCTAAAACAATTTTTTTAGGCCCTTTTTGAAAAAAAAAATCTATTAAAACAAGAAAAATTTTACCTATTGTTACGTCTGTCCCGGTCAAAAAAACCACATCAGCAGCAGTTAATAACTTTTTCCCTTCATTTAGAAAAAAAGAAAAAGATATTTTGCAAAGGTGTGGTTTTTACGTTTCCACCCTCAGTTTTTTGACCCCTTCAAGAGTCCGGACTGTTTTTTGCATACAGTCCCCTATCAGTCCAAAAATCCGGCCCTCCCCTGCCCTGTTGGTGGAAAATTTTTCTTTTCCTTTTCCAATTTAACTTTTCTTCAAGGGGGGGGGGGGGAGGGGGGGAAACTTTGCTCCCGGGCCTTTTCTCCTCTGCCTGCATAAGATGTGCTCTCAAGACGAGTCCAGTTTAATGCCCCTTCAAGGCTTTGGCATAACAGCTATTTTGGTTTTCCCCTCCTCAGTGGGTTTTTGGGGTTTTTTACCAGACTTTTTCTGAGTTTTGGTTTCTGGTGGAAAAAAACTCTCAGCCCTTCATCTCCACCAGGCCGGCAAACCTCTCCCTTTCAGGTCAAACGAAGAAGCGTCTTTTTTCCTGGGGAGTGAAGCCGTTTGGGGGGGGCAGGTGTCTAATGTCCTGGGAGCGCTCAAATCCCCCAGTGTATTTTTGGTTTTGTGTTTTTGTGTGTAAAAAGGCAGAAAAAAAAGGTTTTTACATGGTTCAGAATTTTGCACAAACAGAAGTATTGTCAGTCGGGTTCAGTTAGTTTTTCACATACCTGTCATCCATTTTTTTTTTTTCCTATTTTTCCCCTTTTGTAGAGCTGCAAAAGTTTTAACCCATAAAATTGATGCACTTTGGTGCTTTGTGGTCCATATTTTTTTCACACGTTTCTCCCTGGGGGGGAAAGGGGGTAATCCCCCTTAGAAATGAACTGCGGGCCCATACTTACAACCTTGCCACACCCTTTACTACTGGGGAAATGGGGGAATATTTCCCTTTTAAAACCTGCGAAAGTTCCCCCACAAAGTTTTAGAGCTTTTTGGAAAACCTTTATTCGCCTTCCCCCAACTTACTTTTTAGGGGGCCCTCACTCAACCGTAAAAGGGGGGGGTCTTCTACTGGTGAATTACTTTTCACCCGGCATCGCAGCGTGGCATCAAAAACCCCGGCCAGCGAGGTCTGTACACCTCGCTCCCTTTTCAAGGTGGGAAAAAACCCAGATCCCCTTTGTCCCCGTAGGAAAGCTGTTAGTTTTTAAACTTTTTGGTTTTAAAAAAATTTTTAAAAAGTCATTATTATTAACCCTTTTTTAAAATTTCTCTATTTCAGCTTTTTTTTTAAATATTTTTTAAAATTTATTTTATAGGCCTTTGGTTTAAAAATTATCAAACTATCAAGCAAAATAATATTGATGGATAATTTTTAAAAAATTATGCTGATTCAAAAAGTCCTCCACCACTTTAAAACCCAAAAGGGTATGAGGCAGGGAAGCTCTTCTCAGGTTATCATACACTCCTGCCGATGGGCCGGGAAGAACCCAGTCAAGGGGTCCCATCTGCGTCGCCATTTGTTGTAGAAAAATGTGTTTTTTTCAAGACAGAGACCCCGATTGATTGTCACTCAGAATCAGCTTTATTATAATCTTGCAAGAAAAGAAGGTTTTTACAGCATTGGAGGTGGTCTCAGTAGTGCTGCCAAATCGTTCCTGCCTAGACGAAGCAAAAGGTTTTCTCCTTATAAGCTACAACAGTTTTTTAAGGGTAACTCTCATGGGACCCGGAGAGACGAGGTCCCAAAATAATCTTAACCAGTGTGGCCATACATGTTAATCTTCACACAGGTGCAAGGAGAAGGCTGAGAAACCATTACTCTAAGAAATATTAGGGGAAGGGGGAAAGGAAAAACTGGGTGTTCTAATACTTTTGTCAGTTCCTGTAGAGTATCAAAGAGCAAATCAAGCAAGGCACTAAAATTTCCATAACAAACGTTAGCAACAGCAACCGGGGTTTATTTCCATCCGGTGGCTTTGACTCAAGTGCCCGGTGCGCTCTCTCCAGCCGAATGCGTCCTGTGTCTGTCTTTATGTTGAGGAATTGAGGTAGCCACGACTCCAGAAAGTTAATCGGGTTGTTAATCTCAGAGCCCTCAGCCAGCCCCACAAGTCGAATATTCAGACGTCTGCTGTAATTTTCAGCCATGTCCACCCTCTCGGACAACACGCTGGCCTGCTTCTCAACAGCCCCAATCCTCGCCTCATTAGCCAAAATAGAGTTTTTGCAAGCTAGTATCCTAGCTTCTGATTCATCAAGCCATGTGGTAACAGCATATGTTGACGGATGGTTCGGACAATTGGACAAGCTTATCATCAATTATGGTTTATTTGGTTATGTTAGCTGTCATTATCTCAAATGCCTTAGCCATGGCAGGGTCAACATCTGCAGCAGCTCCGCCTGCGTCAGGGTTAGAGGCCCTTTGCCTTCTTGATTTGAGTCACAGTCCGCCACCACTGCATCGTTTTTAATTCACCCCTGTTGTCAAAAGATTGTGGTCAAAAGAACCTAGTAATAATCTGTGGCTGCTTACAACTCAGAAAAGGACTTCAAGGCCAAAATTAAATGTCTTTGAATTCCAGTGGTCACAGTATCACTAAAAAACACATAATGTCCCACTTTGTGGTAAAAATTAGGATGGGGTAGGATTCAAAAATGATGACTACACAACAAAGCTGATGGTGTGATGGGTAAAAAAAAAGTAAAATAATTTCCACCAAGGCCACCCTGAAGAATTTGGGGCATGCCAATGGTGCATCTCATGGCAGACAGTCCAACGGACACTTGGATGCAGACCAAGGAGGAAGCCACTTAAAAGCATGCTTTGTCTTTTGCAGAATCTCATCTGAACAAATAAGAAGACTTCTGGTCTTCTGGGCAACATTAGACATTTTAGCATGACAGGTACCAAAACACAAAGTCAGGGGTGCAACTACCTACTTTCTGAGAGGTATACAGACACATTACAGGGTCCCCCAAACCCCCCAAATTTTCCCACCCCCCGGGGCCCGTTTTTTTAGGTTTACGTGTTTTAAAACTTTTTTTATTATTGGGGCAGAACATACAAGACTATTATAAAAGAACTTTAGTTTATTTTATTACAGGAGGTGATTAGACCATTAAAAAAAAAAAGCAAAATAATGTAAAAACATATAACAGTAGCGCCACCCAGTGCTCAACACATTTGCTGTAGTGGAAATATGAAATTATGACATCTGCTTGTACTCTATGTAAGAATGTCAACACTACACTGTTACAAGTTGTGTCTTTGGCAATCGCCCATTTGTCAACAATGGCGTCAAACGACATAGACCGTGCCATATCATTGCTTATATTAGAACGAAAGTATGTTTTGATAAGCTTCTGCTTCTGCTTAAAGGATCTCGTGGCAGATCCAACTATCAGAGGCATCATGGTAGGAAGACTTAACCCCTTGCCTGTGTTTTTCTGCGCTAAGTCATATGGTCAAACATTATTTAGCTTTAAATAAATTACATATCTTGCTAATGCATTGCCCTGCGATGGATTGGCGACCTGTCCAGGGTGTACCCTGCCTCTCGGCCATAGACTGCTGGAGACCCACTATCAAATAAGCGGTATAGAAGATGATTGAATGAATGAATGAATGAATGCTAATGTACTTTTTCAATATAAAAATTATTTAAGAACAAATTACGAAGAGGTTGCTGTTCCTACACTTTCACCTAATATTGGACCAGCCTGGAGGTGTCAAAAGTACTGCTGTCAAACAACATATAAACATCAAATTTTTATTTCAATTATATTCTTGTTGGATATCACTTAGATAAAGGCAAATGAAACACAACCATCAAGATTAGATTTAGCGCTGCGATGGACTGGCAACCTGTCCAGGGTGTCCCTCGCCTCCTGTCTATAGACTGCTGGAGATAGGCACCAGCTTCCCCACAACCCAGTATGGAAGAAGCCGTATAGAAGATGATTGACTGACTGACATTTAGATTTGGTCTCATCCAATCACAGGCGGAGCCAGAAAAGTTTTGTTGGGGTGGCCAGACTGAGACCATTGCTCATTGAGGGGTGGCCAAAAACTGATTTTAGTTTTCTTTATTCGGTACTAGTGGCCTTTATTTTTATTGATATTTAAAAGTAGGATAAAGAGAGGGAGAAGACATGAAGCACAGGTCGCCGGGGTGGGGACTCAACCAGGGACAATTGCTTCAAGGACCGAAGCCTCTGTATATGGGTAGCGTACTCTATCTCTATGCCTCACGGCGTGCCCTTCTTTTTGTGGTTTGAGCACTGGTGGTCGCTCGGTCTTGCAGAGACACATGACTAACTTTGTCAAGTCATCTTTCATGTTAGTATATCATAAATGTGAATAATTCACCTTAAATCAACTTATAGTAATAATACCAAAATCTTTTTCTTCTAAACAGCAGTGACACCGTTAAATGGTTAGCAGCTTTTATGGAAAACACCTTCAATAAAATAATTAATAAAGGAGCACAGGACTTCGTTTCTCTTGCAAAAGAAAAAGAGGTCCCTTCCACTTATGTTAGTTCAGAGGCTGTTTATGAGCCAACAAGCATACACACATAACACATTGCCCTTTCACAATTGCAGTTATGTGCGATGCACATAATATGTCATTAAATGTTGTCTTATTTTTTATCTTTCACGGAAACTGGCCATTTTTATTTTTATTTTATTTTAAATTAGCATAGGAAACTTTTTAAAGTAAACAAATGTTGCCTTTTTAACTTCACTCGCAGTCTGACCTCTTTTGTAGCAGAGGACAATGAGGGAGAAATTGCACCGTGCTCCACGAACTCCTTCTGTAGTTGTTGCCTTTAATGATCTTGTGAACGTAAACCAAAACTACTTCTTCTATTATAATTGTGTTAGTGGTTGAGAGCATTACTGCTGCCACTATCTGTTTGGGAGGGGAACTGCTTGTTCGGTACGCTCTCCTGGTAAAGGTGTCCCCATACTTGGGGTGGCCCCAGGGATAGCCAAACATTGGCTTATGGTGGCCATAGCCACCCCTGGCCACTCTCTGGCTCTGCCCAGCATCTGACCAATTGACTCTTTACAGATACTAACACCCAGATACAGACTAAAAACCAGTCTGTATCTGGGTGTTAGTGTTACAAGAATAATTTACTTTTCTTTTTAATTTTCATTTACAAATCTGGAGTTAAGACACATAAATATATGTTCTCATATCAAAGCATAAGCAATGCGCTACTCTGTAAAGCATCTAAGGAGTAGTGTTGACATTAACGATGAAGCATCGTGAGTGACTTAAGACAAAATGACAGCGCTTTTACTCGGGGGCTGAATGCTAATCTTAGTGGAGGGGGGAAACTGCTGAATTCTCAGAAGATATTTAACTAAAAAGAGGCTTAGTGGTGTGGTTCTGCCCTAGTTCTCAAGAACAGTTTTTTAGTGTGTGATCGTGATGTTTAATTATGTGAATGTATTTGGCTGTGAACGAAAGTGCATGTGCTCATGTACTCATCTAAGGCTTAGAGTGTGTTTCACAAAAGCTTGTGTGTGGGTGTGTGAGTGTAGGTGCTTATGAGCGTATTATGTATATATGCAGAAAGAATACAGCCAATGCAACATTTTTCTGCAGCCAATGAGCAGAGTGATCGTTACTGGGCAGTTGCATGTTTATTCTCACTCCTGTTCTTTCGTGAGGTCGATGTCATGCGTCAAGCCTCATAGACTCTCAGATCAGCATGACTCTTTTCGACACACCAGGCTCCTGCAGTTGTAATGAACATCAGCAATCTCACTGGTTTTGTAGGTCAACCAGTTCTAAATGGGTGCAGCCAAGCGCCTTGGTACTATTTTCCCTCATGAAACAGGAATCATTTGAGAATTCCTTTTCATCCAGAATATTATTGACAAAGCAAAGCATTCACAGATTTTTTTTTTTCCGAGTCTGATCATAATTACTAAGCACCAACATGATGTGAGCAGTATCTGTATCGGGGCATTAGTGTTAAAACAGTAACATTTCAACCTGCTAAGACTCACAAATGAGAGAAACAAATGAGGAGGGTCGAAGCTCAGCTGAAGATCAGGAGATTCTGCGTATGACGGTCTTTTAAAGCAAAGCCTGGAGGGATGATTGGCTGAAGAGGAATGTAGATCAGGAGCTCATTGGTTGGAGCGGAGAACATGGTGGAGTAGTTAGACGGAGTTGGAAGTGGAGGCGAGTCTTCCGAGTTGAATATTCGTCAAAACTCCATTTCAGAGTGAATGCCCAAATTTCTGTTTGTATTTCCAATACGAAATGTCAAACAATGAACTGCTAATTCATGATAGAAATATGTTTTTGAACAATAGATGCTAAAGTACCCATCTAAAATAATAATATATGGCGTTGACTTTAATATGGAAATATACCATTTAAAGATTTTGTGTCTGATTTTATAAAACTCCTGACAGATTTTAGCTGACAGATTTTTTTTAAAGACCATAAATGACAACAAAATACATTTCTTGTACATTTTAGATGGATTGATAACTGTACTGTTTTAACAATATAATATTCATAGAAAAATTAAAAAATGATTTCTCAAAAACATTTCACAATTACAGAGCAGCAAATCAATATGAAATAGAAAAAATAAAGTTAAATCAGGTAAGTCCCGGTTATAAGCTATTGTTATGTATAACTTTTCCCAAATGAACAACAGCATTCACTGGCTATATTCAATATATACAATTAATAAGTAAAATTATCTGAGTAAACATGTAACTGAAATTAAGATATTTTTGTGTCCCTAAAGCTCCTTGTGAAACAGCTGTACAAAAAAACATAGAAACATTTGTAATCAGAAAGGAATAACTTAAAATGCGGCTACAGAAAACACAAAATACAACTGCTGGAGCATCAGTCAAATGTGGGTGAGGTGCCCAAATAGGTGGATAATTTTAATCTAATCACAGGCAGGCCTAGCACTCCGTGTAGTGCCTATGTCAACTACATTTGCGTTGATTAAATGTATTTAATGCAGAACAGAGTAGAATAGAAAATCCTTTATTGTTCCACTGTGGGGAAATTTGGGTGTGTCAGCAACAAAGCAAAAGACAATGAAGCATCCGGATTCATATATCACTAAAATCATAAAAAAGTATATCCAGTCAGGAAAAACAATCAGGCTGTATAGTAAAGGAGAATAGAACCCAGGACAAATTAAATCTATTCTTGGACATACTGTGTGGTCATCAACAAGGCAGACTCAGATTAATTAAATTAGAGGTGCAGAATAGTCAGGTGATATTGGTGACAGCATCAGTGTAAAAACTGCAATATAATATAAAACAAATAAAACATAATCTTCTTTATTTAGTGAAGGAGCAGTGCATGTAACTGTCAAGTATGCAGCCAATTAGGCCTGAAAACCCAGAAATGTATGAATAGATAATGCTTGAAGTCTCAAAACGTGACACAGATTAAATGACTGCCTTTACTGATACCTACAATTCTGGGACTTCTTTTATTACTTGCTGAGTTTTTCAGAATGCAAAGCTACTTATAAATGTCCAAGGGGCTCCTGTTTATAATAAAATGTAATTAAACCTGACCTATTTGTGCCTGATGATAATAAAATAAAACACAACTTCAATGCAATCTCCATCGTGATTGAAACATGGTGTCCTGTGTGATAGACAAGGACACAAACCACTCGCTAAGGAGGATAATCTGCCTCCACTGAATGCACGATGCACAGATGTCCCTGGAGGATTTTCTGCATCACCTATGTTATACAAACAAGATATGTATAACTAAGAATATTATTGAAATAAATTATTGACTGTGGCAAAAAAAGTAACGCTCAAAAATATATATTCATCCAGAAAATGTTTAGACATGTAATCACGGTCTGATTACTCTCTCCTGACAGAAAATTCTGCGGAGTAGTTGTGCTCCAACGTCTCCAGGCTCCTCCAGAAAATATCACAACATTTCTGACCCCTTCCTTGTTCCAGATCTTAGAAAAAACGTAGACCACGTGGCTCAGGGTAACGGCTACTTAGCTTTCTGAATCCGAAAACACAGGGTATGCACATACCCCAGAACTTACTCTGAGTTTTCACTAACCCAGCTTTCTAAAATGGGGCCCTGGAGTGTAATGCATAGCTGGGGGTTCACAGGACCAACATGCAGATCAGGAGCTTCAAATCGCACGGTGAGTAGATCAGTTCTTTTGAAAATAAAACACAAGAAAACTTACAGGGAGGCAAGGCACAGCACACAAGCGAGTACAGGCAATGGTGTAGTCTGCATTTTTGGAGTGGGTATACTGTGCTTAGAGACAAAAGTACACCCATTAGTGCAATGTAATCAACAATTTATTATGACTTCTCAGCATACTTAACATTGCAAAATTTCTCTCATGCTTATATTTGAACAAATGTACAACAAACCTTGTAGAACAGTTGACTTTGTATCAAAAACAAGTTGAAGAATTTATGAAACAGTATATAAGCAAAACATGTTCAAGTATTAAGTAGTAAGTACAGAAGTATTAATTATTCAAAAAACAGGATGAATTCACTCAGTGTCTATAAAATGCTCCAAATGTGTTTGTTCTTAGGCTCCGTAGATTTCATTAGTCTTCTTGTTTCTGTTGCAGAACGGTGCTTTCTTAACCATGGTGTTACATACTTCCTAGGCTCAAAAAGATTAACACGAGGCCTATTTATACTGATCATCATACTAGGATTATTTACATTTGACATCAATAGAGAAGACCTGTTATCTGTAAATACATTGTTCATTAGGCTAAACCCTTTTCACACTCAGCTGTGCTACATGGAATGGTTTGCATGCAAGTGATTAGTGGTTTAAGGTTTTCAGGCTCCCTACTTTTGTCAATGAAATATCTCATGTCATTCACAGCTGGGTTTTCACAAATATTAAAGATCTTTAAAAGTCTCTTTACTTCTGTCTCACCATATCTTATACCTGGTTTAGGTGGCCAGTTGCTTTTATCAAGTATGCTTAGAACATGTAGCATTTTCCTTTAAATGAGAGACACTTCTCCAGATCATTGATCAAGCTTTGCAGAAACTGATTTTCAACTATTGATATTAGTTTGGGATTTGATTCTAGTGGAACAGATCCAAAATGTCCTGCAGTCTGTGCTTTAATGGCTTCCACTGATTTTTCTCCTGGAGGTCTTTGAAGGACCTGAGGACACAAACTGTACAATTTAGTAGTTGTTCTGCTTTTAAAAGAGTGATAGACTGTGCTTGGAGCTGATGGGACAGGTGTGACAGTTCAGAAGGGGTATCATACATTAGTCCTAAGTTAGAAAGAAATTCTTTGCTTTGCAAACAATGTGCAAGTCCTTTATACGTCTGCCTTTCTTATGTGCTCCTTGTTTGGTCTCCTGCTGCATTTTCAAAGTGTTTGTTGAGTGCGCCATAGGACCCCCACACCGCTTTACAGCAAAGAAGCTGCTTGCTTCCCATCGTGTGTTCAAAACTCTGCCAGGTTGTTTGATGTGTGAGCCCACTTCTTGTGAGACTTACAAAAGTTCCCTGGAGCTTTTACTGGACTGGGTGTATAGATTATGAATCTTTTCCATGAATGCTTTAAAATGATGTACTGACAACCTCGTCTACAGCATCTGATACAGCAAGCTCTATGCCATGTAAAGAGGTTTGAATACCTTGCAGTCAGCCTTGTTGCCACACCCAATTTTCTGCCCAACATAACACTAGCTCTATCAGAAACAAATGCAATCCAGTTTCGACTAACACTGTGCTCCACTAACCAGCCAGAGATCACGTGACGCCATGTCGCTGATGTAAATTCGTATTCTCATAGAAAAGAAATCATATTCACAAACTGTTATAGCATATTGTATTCATAAAGAATAAACCACAACTGTAAACTTGAACTTTGTGTTTGTAATTTCTTGAATCTGTAACATTTTATTTTGTATTCTTATTGAGAAAATATACAATACCTCTTTTGAATTTTACTTATGCACAACTATTGACTAATATGCACACATTTCCGTCTTCACATACACATTGTTTTTGACAGCGTTCTTACCCCATACACTCGTCACTGAAGCCTGCAGTGTCCAAACAGTGCAGCAAAGCTTTCTCTATACTTTCGGCTTTTTGGGTCTTCAGAAACAGAAACACAAACAGCTAAACATTGAAGCCCTGTGTAATACTTGACCATCACATCATCTTTTAGGAATTACTCATCCATCTCCTTTCTTGACAGCTCTTCCTTCAGTTTTCTGCTCTCCTCCAGCAGGTGGTTAATTTCTGCACATCTTTGGCTACACAATCTGCATTTTTGTTGTTCATTGTCTTTTTTTGCATTTTCATCCACCTCTGACCTTTGTTCAGATCCATCCACCTCAACATTCATGTCTGCTATCTGACCAGTTACATCCTGTGAGGCTGCAGGTGCTTCCCTCTGGTAGCTCTTTGTCCTTTTATCCTACGGGCAACTCGCTCAGGATTTGTCGCTTTAATTTCTGTATGTCCAAGATGTAAAGAAGGTACCCAGTCAGGATCGGAGTCCATAGGCTGACTTCCCTAAGATAGAAATATATGCTTAGACATATGTAGCAGCTTATGTTAGCTTGACCATGCACTCTACTCGACTCTGTCTAACTCGTTCTTACCTACATCCACATCCAATCATAAAGGAGCAGCTGAATAACAAACCAATCACAGAGCAGTGAGCTGTGGAACTAAGCTCAGCCAATGGCTGTGAGTCTCAGATGGAACAGGAGGAGAGAAGAACGTACAGCAGCAGATGACAGCTCAGTGAAGAGTTTTAAGTATTAAAGTATTAAAAATGCAGGGCATACAGACGGATTGTGACATATCTTGAGGCACTTTAAATGGCTATGTGAAAACTCCCAAGCTTTTCTGGTGGGTATATGCCGTAAACCAGCGTATCACGTAGATTATACCCCTGAGTACAGGGATGATGCAGGTAGTCAGCAGACAAACAGTATGATCCAGTAGTGAGAAAATGAAACCAGCTAGTATAAATACTGAGGCAGGGAGGAAAATGGCCCAATGAACCGAGAAACCTAATCAGGAGGAATATGAGGTGGCTGGCGACAAGGAATGCAGAGCAACTGATGGAGGGAGGCTAATTAACACAGATAATAGGGAATAAAACATAACTCAATATACAGGAATGTAAGTAGTTAAACAAGGAGCTAAAGAACATAATTATCTAAATACATAAACCTGGTCTGATATGAAGGAACTGAAATAACAGTGACTGAAGGAGAGAAAACAGACAAGGAACTCAGACTCAAAAGCCTAACCCAGGCATATCATGGCATGGAGATTGTAACAAAATATAGAAAACACCAATATATATGAACTTTAAAAGACTGTAATTCTTCTATTACCATTAATGTGTGAAGTCACATTAACCTGTCAATTGTCCCCTGAAATTACATACCTTAAATAAATCCAGTATAGCTCCACAGTTATAAGGCCTACATGCAAACTGTTGGTACCTGTGTAAAGGTAAGACATAATAGAATATTTACCAGTGGAACCACTATTGTAACTGTTACTATGTCTGATTTATATGTGATTAAACAAAGAGGGAATAAAACTTTTTGAGCCTTGCCAAAAGTTTTTTTTAAATGAACATTGCAAAACACTATGGAAATCGTTTGGAATTCCTAGTAAGAACCCCCAGGTTGCATTCATCCACATCGTCACTGTAACTACAGCAAATGTGGACTGAATAAGTTGAAGCATATATGTTCCACAGAAGTTTTAGAGGGCAATGTGCCAGGCGGAAATACCAGTTAGGTAAAGGGTGCTAAAACTTTCCTAAATGTGTTTTTCACCTCATAAAAGGAAATAAAAAGGAATCTGGTCAAATAAAAGTGCTGATTTCCATTGTAGGAGTCCTTCTGCATATGACATAGCCTTTGGTTATGACATTTACCCTGTGTATCATCAATATGTACAACTGCAAACATAACTGGAAGCTAATGGAGTAGCGCACAAACTAGCAGCTAGTTAAAAGGTTTTAACTTACTGGTCAACAATAAAATCCTCTCCTTCTCAGTCTTCATCTGCCGAGGCATTAAACAATATTGTTATAATCCCCAATTACACAGCGACAAAACACTTGAATCTGGGACCCAAGCACCCTCTAACTGTCCCTGTGTGATTACTAAATGTCCTCCATATGTACGTTGCTGAGTTCAGTTCCACACCTCCTTCAATTCCAGGGCCCCAGCTTCATTCACATCCCACTGTGTGGGACATGGCTGGCTCAACTGGTGATTTGGGTTGGCCAGAACCAGTTTAAAGGGGACTGGTTCGGGTACATGATGAAACTGTTTTATGAAGGTGACTGACATCAGAGATTAAAAAAACGTGAAGAAAGGGTGCTCATACATCTAGTCCTCCAGCAGTCTGGGCCATTATCCTTCAAAGCCTAAAAATTAAACAGGGTGTCTGCCTCCCTGATCAAAGCAGGGAGCTGGTTCCACAGGAGAAGAGCCTGATGGTTTACAGTTCTGCCTTCCATCCAATTTTAGTTACTGTAGGGACAACAAGTAAACTTGCAGTGTGAAAGCAAAGTTCCAAGGTGGGAAAATGAGTAACTACGAATTATTAATTTAAGATAGATCTTGCTCATACAGAGCATTATTTGTACAATAACTTTAGAATTGTATTCTGGATTTAACAGGAATCCAGAGGATGAAATTAAAGAACCCCTGCTGAATTTTGTGGGACATTCTGATAATAAAGAATGACATTTGTCCAGTCTAGAAATATCTAATGATTGTAAAAGTTTTTCTGCATACCCGTGAAACGGGATATTTCCAGGTTTGTCAGTTACAATACATTTGATGTTTACAAAGTTATATACAATGTTTGCTATGTTGGATCAAAAATTGTTTGATTTTCATATTAACCTCTCGCCGTTACATGCACACAATGTGCTTTACAGCCTACATATTTCCTTACCACCCTCCCACCCCACCAACAGTAACTCAACTTCTGACCACATGGTGGCATCACAATTCAGTGACTGAACATACCTTCAGGGTCTGAATGGGATTGGTTTTGAGAAATCCTCTTTACTGAGAGGTTTTAATGGTAATCTTAACAATCTCTTTTCTTCTTTATGTACAGCTCATACCATAATTACAATGCACAAAAACAAGTGGCTGATCCTCCCCAGATAAATAAGCCTGAGGAATAACAAAAGGATTTACATGTAAGACAGCTAGTTACTTATAACAAGATCCCTTCATACAGGAAAAAATACACCCTATGTCTTCAGTAAAGATGAATTAAATAAAGAAAAGTGTGTTTTGTACCCTGTAGGGGTTCATGTTTGCATTAGAATATAAAATGAACCCTTAGAGATGGAGTTTTTCAGGTTAAATGTTTGTGTCCCCAGAGTTCTCTTTGGTTGGTCACCATAGTATTGCTGTTGACAATTTTGTATTTAGGTCAGTGGTGCCCCCTCAGGGTCTGACAAAGCACATTCTCCCAGAGTCCCCATGATTGACAGTTTTTCTTATTGCAGACGAAGTCCTGCTCCTCCGGTTTTAAATTCTTGATGAGTAACATGTTATAAAATACAACACTAAATGCTGCTGTTGGTACGTTCTTGAAGTCTCTAACAATAATATGTGCATAATATTAGAATTGTACTATAATAAAGTACATTATTTGTTAGATGACTGGAGCTTACCTCCTAAATATATCACACACAGACATATTTCCCCTCTGGGGGGAGTCAGATTTTGTTTTGCATAGCCAGCAGAACCACGTGACCATCCAAAGACCATGGCTACCTGTTGTCCTCTGTGATCCATCCCCTCCACACCAACCCTGGACAGCATATTCACAGTCTGCAGGAAAGAAGCAGAATTACCAGGACATCCTCTAAGAACATAATGCCTCTCCTAGACACAAGACACTAGGCATCTGGTGGTATTTATTCGCTGTTTGCTCCAATCAGAGGAGGGGGCTGAGCAGAAGGAGGGGAGGAAGAGAGGGAGGAAGCCTTAGGCTGATATTGGGGGATGGGTGGGGTTAAGACACCGGGTCGATCTGAACCGACCACATGTTCCTTCCGTAAAGCGCTTTTCTTGTGTGCTGGCCTCGTGCCCTGGACAGCCAGTCCAGGTCAGGCCCGACACCCCCACTGAGCTCTGCCCCATGCTGCTGTCCAGAGTCATTGGGATCCACAGGTGTGCTCAGCAGGCCCGAACATTCTCATGGTGAATCTTTAGGGATTGTCTGTTTAGGTCTGCAACTAGTTACAAACTTGATTGTCAAATATTTTAAATCCAAACAGAGAAATTAAATGCTGTATTGACTTACCAACCAGGATATCTGATAGCAAGTCCCAACTTAGGATAACTTGTTTCTAAACTTAGTTTTCATCCATAACATGTTTTAAAATTTATACCGTTTAGTTCTTGGTATATATTTTTGTGAACAATATAAGTTTGTATTTGGCCAGGCATATGCCAATTAACATTGACATAATGTTAACTACTGCTCCCTTAAATGGGGCATTACAGTTTTTATGCTAACCTGAACATTTGGCCACCCACATCAAATACAAAATAAAAGCTTCTGATTGTGGAATTAGTTAAAAATCAATACTTTTAACAAGGAAAAAAAAATATTTTTCAGTTTTTACACTGACAAAAGAATTAACAATTATTTTTATATCTGACGTATATACTTGGTAGATGTTTATATGTTTTCAGATAGATTCCATTTGTGTGCATCTAAAGGTGGCAGTTTACTACACAATTATTTTAGACTGAATGTGATATGATTTAAACTCGCTGTTGGGTTTGGCTGTGAGTGTCCAAAAGTAAAATCTTTATGACATGTAAAATACATGGTAAATGTTAAAGAATATGGAGCGCCAAGTGCACTCTCATCACATTTAAAAACTGTCATATACCAACTTCACAATAAAATCCTCTCCTTCTCAGTCTTCATGTGCCGAGGCATTAAACAATAATGCTATAATCCCCAATTACACAGCGACAAAACACTTGAATCTGGGACCCAAGCACCCTCTAACTGTCCCTGTGTGATTTCTAAATGTCCTCCATTTGTATACCAATTTCACACAATTTTAGCAAATCTCAATGTTAGATTTAAATCTTAATCCAAATATTAAATCTAAATCTAAAGAATTAATCTAATTCTAAATGTTAAATCTAAATGCTAAATGTAAATGCTAGCTCTAAACCTATTTGTTAAATCTAAATCTAATTGTTAAAACTAAGTGCTAAATGTTAATCTAAATCTAAACTGTGACCTAAATGTTTCGATAATACGCAAATTAACCACACCTATGTTATTTGTGGCCAAGCCCACAACAAGGTTTGACCAATTGTTCTTCCTTTCTTTCACCCTGAGCACTGACTGTGTTTTATTAGCAACAACGGATGCACATTTGTTTTTAGGTGATGTTACATTTGGAGATGCAACTACTTGTTTTGCTCCATGTGGTCATTTATTTCTCTAATAAGATCTGGTACTGGGCACTAGGCAGAGATCTGAAGGACCGTGAACACATGGAAGTGCAACATGGCTGCCACCGGGACCTCCAGACAGAAGAGTTTGAACCAGCTGTTATAGCAGGTGTCTGAGCTGCTCTTCAGAGTGTATTTCCCCCAGGATCACACCCCACAAAAATGGTAATTCGAGTGGTAGTTTTCTATATGTATTTAGTTCGGAAGTGTTCAAACAAAGTACATTTTATTATAAATCTGTGCTTTCCTATATGGCACATTGTATTGCGACTATTACCGAAAACAAAGCAAATATGTCGAAGCAATTTGTCAGAAAATAAGTACATTACATCATCTAATGAGTTCTCAAAAAGTCATCTAGAATATCTAAGTAATTGTCTTATGAGTCTTATGAGTTCTTTTTACATTGTTCCTTCACTTTATTCAAAATTAATTGCTAATAATTTAAGTGCAACTCAAATTAAGGTGCCGCCAATGTATTCTTTATCAAACTGAGGTCTTAGCTCTAATTAAATGTCAAGACACGGCCAATCTCCCTCGACAAAAGAGCAAACACATGTGAGAAAGCATCAACCAACCCCTGAGTAGGCCCATCAATTGCCAAGCCCTCCAAGGAGGCCCAAAGACCTAGCAACAAGTGAAACAGTGAGTTGCTGAGTCGCCCCTGTCGAGACGTCATGTCAGAGCAGGTCAACAGTAATGCGACACTGAAGACGCTGTTTTTACTGCTATCAATTGTTCTGCAATTATGAATATTTTATCATGAACATTTATGAAACTGTATAATAAAATTTATAATTTGTAATAAAAAACCAAATCACTCACAATGAAGATATATTAGAAGTACACTATGTGATTGTGATTATTAGGGTACTAGCTCCTAATAATACAAATGATTAATTGTCATTAATAATTATCACGTTATCACGTTAAATGTAAGTGCATTATCAAACCCTTAACCAAAAAGGTTATACGAGCAATAACCTTATTTGATAGGAAATCACTTTTATACAAAATAAACACAAACACTCTTCTCTTTACCTATGTGAAAATTTGTTGAACAAAATAATTCCCTCTTACAACCAAACTATTCCCAACAAACCTTTTTATCTAACTATAACATTATTTTAAAGCTCTGGGTTGATTTGGAAAATGGGAAAAATGGGAAGAAAATGGGAAGCCACCCTGAGTAGCTGTAAGCATTTATTCTCGTCGATGAGTGTGTCGGACCAGCAAGTTAGCTCCTGGTGGTTACCAGCTGACAGCTGTTTTAAACAAATTGTAATAAAAACCCATGTTGTAAAACAATGGAAAAGAGCAAAGGCAATAAAACGTACGAGACCATGGGATGATCAGATCCATCGCCAAGCTCGGATCGCGGACTTACTTCAAAAAGTACAACAATCCGACTTTAACTCGTGGCTGGTTTAGGATTGGATGGTCGAAAACACAGATTAACTTTAAAAAAACACAGTGGAAATACAACATTTCATAAAACCTTGTATATGAGCGATCAGCTTGATGGCTGAGCATACAGTTTGAAACACATTGAATTAAAACCATGACGGTACTGGATTGCCTTACTTCTACTTCGCATTTATTTTTAACTCCAATGCGCCCACCTAAACTCTATGCCTGCATGGGACAACCTCCTGGTCACCCGTGCAAACTCAGATTTTTGTTTCTGCCCTCTTTCCTAGGCCCCCTCCACCTGCCCAGTTCAGGTTGTTTTTGTTTTCGTGGACATTTTGAGGGTGTCTAGTAGCCGCCCTTGAGGGGGAGGTTCTGTCATGATTTACAGGAGCTGAGTTTTGTTTTGAGTCTTGCCTCTGATATTGTTTATGCTCTCCAAGTGGTGCTTTATAGGTTCATTCCTTTTTGGTTTAGTTTTCTTTTTATTCTGCATTTTAGTTCTGTTACTTCTGTAAGAAGTTCTGTTCGTTTTATTGTGTCTTTGCATCTCTGTTCTACTTATTCATGGTTTTTTTTTCCACTGTTAGCCACTGCCTCCATAATCAGCTTCATTCGGTCTATCTGTTTCATGCTAATCAGTCTCCTTGTTTTCACCTGCACTATCCACTTTATATACTCTGCTGTTCAGTTTACCACTTGCGGGGAAGTAAATCTAAATGGACTCCTTTGTTCATGCCATGCCAAGCCTCTGTTTTCCGACTCTTTCTGTCCCTTCGTGTCTGGCTTTATGTGCTCTCTTTTTATTTAATTAAATGTTTTTCTACCTACCGTGTTATTCCTGCCTGGCTGTCTGCATTCTGATGTCCACCCAAGAACCACGTCTGACAGAAATGGCTAAAATATTGACCCTTACAAAAGGGAATTGTCATATTGTAATCTAGTCAGACCCTGGAACAGGCAACAACCACGGACACCAAAAATCAGTTAAAGGGTTTATTTAGTTTTTGCAATGATATCATGGTGGATCTCTTTAGATTAGGGAGGCTTCTGAGGCTTCTGGAAATCTTCAGTAGAAAGACAGATGGGTTACTGAAGGTGCCAGTTGGAGATGGATAAGGAATGTTCTTACGTTGGGGTTCAGCCAGGTCTCTAACCGAGGAGGGCAAGTGTCTCCGTGATGGTTGAGGTTGGCAGTTCTGAGACAGCTCTGTGTGTGATGGTGTTTCCTTAGGACGGCCAGTGTCAAGGGTGGACAGGCAAGCAGCGATCGGAGCCAGTGTGTAGCGTTCTCCGGTGATGGACTAATGATCCACAGGGAAGGAGATGGACCTTCTGAGGATGACCGAAGGCAAATGTCCTGAGATCGAACGCAGGTGAGGCCTCCAAAAAGGAACTCGAGAACACACACTCGATGAGGAGGTTACAGCTCTGCCAGGAGGGAGAAGACACAAAAGGTAAGTATCGATACTAGAGACTTGGAAGTCATGAATCAGAGGCCTGGTTACCACACTGTGAGTGAGAATTCTCTCAGGGACTCAGCTCCTATTCTGCCTGCCTGGAGCCACCCTGTGGACAAAAAGCTAAGTACATCACCCGGCACATAGCCTCACAGATACAACAGGAATCTACAGTTCAACAAAAATAATATTTTTTGCATGTATTTCCTCGAACGCTAAATGCAGTGCATCTGGAAAAGAAAGTGACTTTTTTATTAATACCTAAAGTGACTCATTGGGTTTGGTTGAATGTAAATATTTCCATACTGTTTATAGTGTTTTTGACAAGAGACTTAAGATCATGTACTTAATTTGGTAATTTCTAACAAAATTCTTTCACAATTTTATTGAGATTATGTTTATAATTTAAGTTGTTTATTGAATAACCTATTTGCCTCTAGATGGTCAGCAAATGATTAGGTAAATCTGAATTTGAGTATGACAGGTAAGGTAAACACTAAGACAAGGATCTATTAATAATAACATAAGAATTTGTGTAAAAACAACTTAAGAAGAACATTCATTATTTACACTAGAAATTCCGTTTATACAGTATAATGCTTAAAAAAATGTTATTGTCGAGATTTATTAGAAATTAAGTAGAGTAGATTGACTGGGAGATTTGTTTTTCTTAAAAGAAAAGAAAATGTCCCAGTGATTTGCTTGTTTTTTCTGATTTGGTTTGTCTAATTGGTTATTTTATCTAATTTCATCTAAACCAGGGGTGCCCAAGTCCAGTTCTCCAGAGCTACTATCCAGCAGCTTTTAGATGTGTCCATTTTCCAACACACCTGAATCAAATGAATGATGGTTACCAGGCCTCTACAAAGCTGAATGGCTGAATGCTGAAGATGACCTTTAGCCCTTTTGATTCAGGTGTGTTGGAGAAGGGATGCATCAAAAAGTTGCAAGATAGTACCTCCGGAGGCTTGGACTAGGGTACCCCTGATCTAATCGATTCACTTGGTGCTGCTGTTTTAAAATATTTTTAAAAGATTTACAGGCATACTTGATGTGAAACACAAATGTATATTAAATACAAAAAAACGCAACTGCTGTCCGAAAAAGTATCTGTGGCCATAACAATTATACACTACATAACAAAATCTTTGTTTTCATGTTACATCAGCTGTACTAGTTTGAAGTACTTTAGACATTCAAAGTGTGCACCATTCAAAAACTTGGATCTCTTGATCTATTAACGTTTTCTAGAATTATGTCAGAAAATAGTATTGTGTAATACTTTCATACACAATTTCATCCAACAAATTTGTTTGCTGTTTAATTTCTTGCTACCTGTTTCTTCTAATAAACATACACTTCTAACACAGCAGAAAATTGAGTACAGTGCTAGAATGTACAGCATATCTGTGACCTGGTTTTAATTTGGTAGAACTGTTTCAGCTTATATTTTGCAGAGGAAGAGTTGCAGAGGAAGAGTTGGTTCAACATCCCAGTACCAGAAACCTCACTGGGGAAGAAAACACTGTCTCTTGGACACATTTTGGCATTTGCAACTGGAAGCAACAAAGTTCCAGAAGCTGGAGTATTTCCCAGTCAAAAATGTGTTTTTATCCATGATGAGACAAAATACCTTTCTATTGCTTAAATGAGCCTCATATCTTCATCAATGAGAAGAATCGCTCTAATGGATGGAACCATTTATAGTGCACTGTAAACTACATACTTAACTTGATTAAACATGCTAATTTTAAAAGAAAAAACATCCAGTTTATTGGTGTTTTACTCGAAGTTTAAACTTGTTTAGATATTTGTTGTTTAACGCTCTGTTTATTCTTTGAATAACCACTGCATTGTCTCTACATTTAAGAGTGTTTCCCTTGATGTACCACACTACTTCATGTTTGCATCTTACTAATGGCTAAAAATAGTAATATATTTGTAATTTTATTTAAAAAACAATCCTGTGCTCTGCAATACAATGCTGTTCCCTTGTGGCTTAGTCTTAGGGCAAAGCAGATATTTAAATATTGCTGTTGTCTTTCTGCATCATATGCCTGATACTTTTAAATGAAAGCTAATTGTTACACAATAATTGCCATATGAATATTTTTTGAAAAACCAAAAATACTGTGCTCAAGTATTTTTTGATTAAATTGAATAGTGTGAATAATAATAAAATATGCTACTTATTTCCCTAATGGTTCCCAATGCATCCTTTGTGTTAGTTCAAATAGTAACACTGCAGTGTCCACTTGTCTCAACTCATCATAAACCTCCTACATAGTAAAGCATTTTGCACAAGGTGACTTCCAACTCCTGACAGACTTTGTGTTGAGGAAACATTGAAGATGCCCCAGGTCAAATTGCCAGCACCAAGGCCAGATGGGAGCCCCCCCGTTTCTACCTGCCACCCTCCTCCACCCAGTGCTAGTCTCTTGACACCCCTTTTCTGCCATCTGTGCCGACCTGCGCCTAGCTGTCGACAGTTCAAGAGCGGCTTGTGCTTTGGCCGACAAACACAGTGGTGCAGATGTTGTCAGGGCAAAAAGACCGCCATGGAGGCAACAAGAGGGCTAACATCTGTGCTCCCTGTGAGAACAACAGAGCAGCACTTTGTATAAAAGCCAGTCACTGTGATAGTAAGAGCTGACAGATGCTGTGTTTAATGTCCTGTGTGGTGCTGCTGCTGGCTTATAAAGGCCTTGGAAAATCCCACGCAGACATGCACACAGTCAACACTGCATAACAATCTGTCACTTCAATAAATATGTTGTGGGGATTAAATCCAGATTAAGACTCTGGAAACTACAGTACACAGATTTAAATAACATACATCTATCACACAGATTAGATATGGATAGTTCTACAAACATATAATATCATTAGAATTCCTAAGCCTCTATGTACCTGTTTGTACTTTTAGTAACAGAGTAGCAATGTTTTAGTGAAAATAAATGTCCTCTTAAACCTGCGTCCAATGCAGTTTTGGTATGCAGCTTTGGGCTGCTGATAGTCTTATCTATCTCTTACTGCTTATGCTGCTCCATGCAGTTTGTAGCATGTCAGGTACAGCCCTTCATTACCACTCTGCTGCTCTTTCTCTCTCTCTCTGTCTCTCTCTGACACACACACACACACACACGTGCACACCCAACACCACACACACACACACAACACCACACACACACACCACACACACACACACACACACACACACAACACACACGTACAAAGAACAATGTGTTTAGGGCCTGTTTATCTAAACTATGTGTCTGTTTCAGTGTTTGTGTGAGATGGAGGGAGACAGAGGAAAAGCGGCGCACGAGAATATGAATAGAAGGACTTCATACATTTTTATGAACTCACCAATAAGGTCACTCGTGTTCTGTGGTTACTAAGCAACACTGCCATCCCCAAGTTGGACAGTTATGGACTAGAAGAGTCAAACTCGAAAATGTTTGCTGTTGCTTTATGAGTGACTGCTGACCAGTCGCTCACTTCAGGCGTATCTGTGGAATATTGTCCGAAAAAGACAAATGCAAAGGTTCAGGAACACTTCTCAGTGGGGCTTAATTGTAATGTTAACCAAAGTAAAATCATCTGAGGAAAAATACATTTAAATGAAATATCGTGTGCATGTGATTATTAGGAGAAAATATGTTTCTATATGGCAGCACTTGAGTTTAAAGATAAATGTGCCAAGAAGTCATCCTTGAGGGACCTCAAAGATAATTGTCTCTTGACATTCCGTAAAAAACAGATAAGAATAAAACAAGATAAAGTGCCATAAAATGTCATGAGTTAAAAGCAGCAGTAAGACTTAGCAGAACTAAAACTGAAGTTTGTGATTACCGCCCAGCTCGGAAACAGGGAAAATGTATGTTCGGAGATAGCTCATAATGTTCCAAACAAGTACAACACTAAGAAGCTGAAATAAGCATAGCCATCTTTATTGTAGGTAACCCTCAAATTTGACAGGTAAACCTGCATCTATAAAGACACATCTATACTCAGTCACAAGAGGGTCTGCAACATTAAGATAATGTCAGGATCTGCCATTTTGGACTTTGTTTTGGTTTTGTGTTTTGTTTACTTTTCAGCTAGCTGTTTCTATTCCTTTGGGTTTAGTAGTTATGTTTGTTTATTCCTTCTGTCATCCTGATAGTTTTGTTCTCTCTCCTGCTCTTTAGTTTAGTAGTTCTTTTTTTTCCCCCTCGCCTATATGTTCCCTATAGCTTTTCTCATTTTTCATTACTTAGAATTTTTTCTCCTCTGGGTTATTATTATTATTATTAGAACAGTTTCTCTTCTTTTCTTTGGGTTTTCTAGTTTAGTTTCTCGGTTGGGTTTCCTGTGCTTGTTTTTCGTTTAGGTTAATTGTTCTTGCTGCATTCTTCTAGTTTATTATTTCCATTTGGCCTCGAACCCCTTTTTTTTATTATTTACCCGTTGCTTGTTTCCCTTTAAAAATTATTTTTCTTTCCCATCCTTGCTCTCTGGTAGTTTTTCCTCATGTCCCCTGCTTTTTCTAGTTAGTGTTTTCCCCCCCAGGTTAGTTTAGTGGTTTTGTTTACTTTTTATCAGTCAGGTGTTTCTTCTGTTCCCTCTAGTTTCTCAGTTTACTTTAGTTAATGGTTATTCTAGATTCTTATGCTTCAATTGGTTATTTATCTTTGCCTATAGTTTTACTTGGATCTGTTTTCCCCGGGTTATGTTAAGTAGTTTAGTATGTTGCCCAGCTCCTCGTGTTCCTGGTTACCCCTGCTAATTTGTTTCACTTATTCCCTCAGTTCCCTGCAGCCTGGTCCACCCCTGTTACATGTTTCCTCTGATTACCTGCCTCCCTGTCTCATTGGTCCATACTCCACTTCCCATTTAAAAGCTCTCTAGTTTTCATTGTTCCCTGCTGGTTCCTTACGTTGACAATCCTTGTTGCATTCCCGAGTTCCTCCTTATGGTTTGTTTGTCTCCTGACTGTACACCTGGATTACCTACTTGTTAGTTGTTGCTTTTTAAATTAAAATGTCTTCTACTCACCATGCGGCCTCCTCGCCATGATCTGTTTTTTGGTCCTGCCACCAAACCCACAACGTTGCCAGATAACATGACTTTGAACTGACTGAAGGGACTTTGACTTTTTGTGGCTACACATGTAGACAGCCTACAAATGTGTGTATACAGTTAATAGCATTACTGAGCTAAATAATGCATACTAAACTGGCCATAAAAAATGTATCAGTCATTGTCAGCCAATTTAATAACTATATCACTCAATGTCTCCTTAGGAGGTTTGTTTTATTAAATTATGAAATCATGTGTATAGTCAAAACTTTTCAAGTTTTGATCAATAATCACATTGTTATCAGCAAACTTTACTGTTCTCTGTTGGGTTGGAAGCAAAATGTGTAAGTTGGAGCCTCTAATGCCTAATTAATACTGTCTGCTCTACTGTATACTCAAACACAAAGCTTGTGTGACATAAATTTTTGATCTGTACCCATCCAACATGGCCTACAAGGGGTCTCTGCAGAGGTATGCGTGGAGTCCAGATTTTTGTGACCATGTTGGCTCAGTACGCTGGCAGGTCCAATAATACAGTGTTATTGGTAAACAGGTGGCACCACACACACAGCAGTTACAGAGAACAACAGGTCAGACCATAAGCAGAAGAAAAAATACTCTGAAGAGGGGCACGTTTTTGCAAACACCTTGCAGGCTCATGGAGGTTTAAGTCCTTTAGTTTCTTGTGCCTCTTTTCCATTCATAGTTCCAGCACCGCATGTCTCCGCTGCGCTCCATCTCACTCTGCTCCACATAAAAGCTGTTGAGTATCCATTGACTCACTGATGGCTGGAGTCATGGCTTGATGCCCCACCCCCAGGCATCAATCTATTGTCATGTGGTTCTGTTTGAGCCTACCAAATATAAAATTAGTTTTAAGTACAAACATGCAAAGTAAAATAAACACTCTTGCCACATCATGTCCTGCAACAGTGGTTTCCAACCACCATCACAGTTGTTAGTTTGACCCGCTTTGGCCATTGTGGTCCTTAATATTTTTTCAAACTGTGGTGTGCAGTATAATCTTGGCTTGTCACATTTCACATTTCGGTTCTGCTCTGCCTAAATTGGACTCACTGTTGATGAGTTACCAAGAAAGCCAGTACTAGGCCAGTACTGGGCCGAGCTAGTATTGGAAAGGTTCACAAAAGGGCTTAATGGGGTGAAGTCGGTCAAAGTAGAGCCCATGGAAAAAGGACCTTGGTCTTCCATAGCAGTTTTGAGCTTGGGAAACTAAATAAGGTAAAAGGTAACTGAGGATGTATGTTAGATTGTCTTCCCTTTGTTTACTTTAAGAATAGTACAACCAATATCATCATGAAATTCATAAGGGAGATGTGTGCCTTGGTTTGATCTCCCATGCATTTCAGCTGAGCTTGATCACCTCATGTCACTCCCCTGTTGTCACCTTTGAAGGGCTTGTGAATGTGACTTCAGCAGCGCAATATATTGCAGGAGTGTAGGATACAGAGGCTGGTAGAGGCAGGCATTTTGTTGGAGCAGTGCGGTTTTGCCTTAATTAAACATTCTACAAAATATAAAATAAAATGGCAAATGGTTGTGGCGTTATTTACTGCTACAATCAGTCTAATGTCCGGAGAGGAAAACAGATCCCAAATGGAGTGCGTTTTTTCCGTGTTCCAGCGTGGAAGCAACACAATGGAGCACAGGTGGCAGAGCTAACAATGAGGCGCCGGATAGCATGGGTGGCGGCTGTTAAGCGATCTAACATCAACTTTACCAACATTTTCCGAAGCATGTTTGTGCGTTCACGGCATTTCCACTTAGGTAAGTTTAATAAAGTCATGTTTAAATACTATTTCGTACCTATGAACTGTACATAAGCTGCAAAGCTACACGTCTAAGCATGTATTTCTATCTTAGGGAAGTCGGCCTATGGAGTATGATCCTGACTGGGTACCTCTTTTACATCTTGGACACACAGTTAAGTTAAAGCGACAACTCCTGAGTGATTTGGATAGGATAAGAAGACAAAGAGCTTCGAGAGGGGAGAAACTCTGCACCTGTAGCCTCACTGAATGTAACTGGTCAGATAGCAAACATGATCGAAACAGCACTGAATGTTGAGGTGGATGGAGCTGAACAAAGGTCAGATGGTGATGAAAATGCAAAAGATGAAAATGAACAACAAGAACACAAATTAGGTAGCCAAAGATGTGAGGAAATTAACCAGTTGCTGTACGAGAACAGAAAACTGAAGGAAGAGCTTTGAGGAAAAAGATGGATGTGATGGTCAAGTATTACACGGGGCTTCCATGTTTGGCTGTTGTGATGGGTCTGCTGTCTTAGATCTTTCCCTGTTTACAACAGACTGGTTGAAAACTTTTAACCCTTCCAGATGCTCATCCTGACTCTAATGCACCTGAAACTGAATCTTCCCATTTAGCATATTGCACACCTGTTCTGCATGTTCTGTATCCACCACATTCACAAATACCATAGATCTCATGTTTACACATCTCAGCCCTTTGGTGCACTGGCCAGAGAGACATTGCTTGCAAGGCAGGATGCCACATCAGTTTATGGATGCTTTTGGCAATCGAGTTGCTGTTGTTGTGGGCTGCTTTGAAATAAGCATTGAGAGAACATCAAATTTGAGAGCTAGGGCCCAAACCTTTTTGACATTACAAGCACAAGCACACTCTGAAGTATCTGATTGGCATTAGACTGCAGAGAGCAGTCTCTTTTATTTAAACGTTGGGGGGTGTACTAGTGACAAACATGTGACTGAGAACTGTGGGCTCCTACAAAAATTACTGCCAGGAGACATGGTTTTGGCAGATCGGGGGTAAGACATCAGAGACAGTGTAAGACTAATGTGTGCAGATGTTAAAATCCCACCATTCACAAGAGGACACTGTCAGCTGGATGCAAAAGATGTTGAGGAGACACTATGGATAGCACATCTTAGGATCCATTTGGAGAGAGAATGATTGGAAGTGTGTGCAGCAAATACACCTTGCTGTGGGGTAACATACCGCTGAGCATGTTGCTGCCATGTGAAAATGAAGATGTGGTTTTACTGGACAAAATTGTGACAGTGTGCTGTGCTCTGACCAATGTGTCCCAGTATGGGTTTGAAAGTGTAAAACCTAATATCTTTGTGAATCGCTTGTGAAATTTGTGCTGAGTAGAAAGCAGTGTACCTAGCTTGCTATGTTACAAAGAAATGTAGTAGTAAAAGGAATTGCACGTCAAACATAAATGGGAACAAATAGTTAACCCCAAACATTAATAAATATAGAAAAACATTGACAGTTCCAATGTAGTGGAATCACAACCAGTACAGTGACACAGTACACTTAAAGATCAGCACTTCAAGTAAATAAGAAATACTCAGAGGCATAAAGTGCACAAGTAAAAATGTGGTACTGAAACGTCAAATGTAAAACTTCAAATGTAGAACTACATCCTACATCTAAGTATTATATATATATATCTACATCTGAAATGTATATCAACATAAAGATAGATATTAAATAAAACTAATATGTCACTTCTATTTACATTTCAGCTTTATATATAGACATTATATCTATATCTATATATATATCTATATATATATAGATATATATATCTATAGATGTATCTATAGATATATATACAGTACAGACCAAAAGTTTGGACACATCTTCTCATTCAAAAAGTTTTCTTTATTTTCATGGCTATGAATATTGTAGCTTCACACTTAAGGCATCAAAACTATGAATTAACACATGTGGAATTATATACTGAACAAAAAAGTGTGAAACAACTGAAAATATGTCTTATATTCAGGTTTCTTCAAAGTAGCCACCTTTGCTTTGATTACTGCTCCGCACACTCTTGGCAATTCTGTGATGAGCTTCAAGAGGTAGGTCACGTGAAATGGTTTTTTTTCCAACAGTCTTGAAGGAGTTCCCAGAGATGCTTAGCACATGTTGGCCCTTTTCGCTTTCACTCTGCGGTCTCAGCTCACTCCAACCATCTCGATTAGGTTCAGGTCCGGTGACTATGGAGGCCAGGTCATTTGGCACAGCACCCCATCACTCTCCTTCTTAGTCAAATAGCCCTTACACAGCCTGGATGGTGGTTGGGGGTCATTGTCCTGTTGAAAAATAAATGATGGTTCCAACTAAACGCAAACCGGATGGAATAGCATGCCGCTGCAAGATGCTGTGGTAGCCATTGTGGTCAGTATGCCTTCAATTTGAATAAATCCCCAACAGTGTCACCAGCAAAGCACCCCACACCGTCACACCTCCTCCTCCATGTTTCACGGTGGGGAACCAGGCATGTAGAGTCCATCCGTTCACCTCGTCTGCGCCGCACAAAGACACAGTGGTTGGAACCAAAGATCTCAAACTTGGACTCATCAGACCAAAGCACAGATTTCCACGGGTCTAATGTCCATTCCTTGTGTTCTTTAGCCCAAACAAGTCTCTTCTGCTTGTTGCCTGTCCTCAGCAGTGGTTTCCTAGCAGCTATTTTACCACAAAGGCCTGATTCACACAGTCTCCTCTTAACAGTTGTTCTAGAGATGTGTCTGCTGCTAGAACTCTGTGTGGCATTGACCTGTTTTCTAATCTGAGCTGCTGTTAACAGATTTCTGAGGCTGGTGACTCAGATGAACTTATCGTCTGCAGCAGATGTGACTCTTGGTCTTCCTTTCCTGGGGCAGTCCTCATGTGAGCCAGTTTCTTTGTAGCGCTTGATGGTTTTTGCGACTGCACTTGGGGACACTTTCAATGTTCATTTCTTAAAGTAATGATGGCCACTCGTTTTTCTTTACATAGCTGCTTTTTTCTTGCCATATTACAAATTCTAACAGTCCATTCAGTAGGACTATCAGCTGTGTGCTATATCCACCCCCTGCACAACACAACCTCATTTATAAGGCTTGAAATCCCACTTATTAAACCTGACAGGCCACACCTGTGAAGTGAAAACCATTTCAGGTGACTACCTCTTGAAACTCATCAACAGAATGCCAAGAGTGTGTGTAGCAGTAATTAAAGCAAAAGGTGTCTACTTTGAAGAAAACCTAGAATATAAGACATATATATATATATATATATATAATAATATATATATATATATTATATATATATAATAGATAGATAGATAGATATATGTATATATATAATAGATATATAATATATGTTATATATATATATATATATATATATATATATATATATGTGTTATATAATGTATATGTGTATATATTAATATTATATATATATATATATATATGTATATGTGTATATATATATGTATATATATTGGTATCTGTGTATAATATTATATATATTATATATATATATATATATATATCTTATATATATATATATATATATGTGTGTATGTGTTTATATTACAGGGCTACACGTCAGAGAATGTTACCTCTGGAAGCTCGTTTAGGTTGGGTGTCTACTCACTGTGCTCGCAGGGATCAAGCCCGTTAACTGACTGAACAGCGAAACAGCGAAGCGAAACAGAAAATATACAATTTGTTGCAGTAGGGAATCCCGGACTTGTTCTTTTCACCGTCTATGGTTGTTTATGTTAGCTTCTGTTAGCGTGTCTTACAAAATGGCTGCGGCAACTGAAGCATGCAATGCGTTGTTACGTCGATTCACAAGCCCTATTTAATCCCTCCTCGGCCTCACCTCCAGCACCAGATCATCTGATTGTTTTTGCCACAGCGTTCCAGCAGTTATCCACGACCGATCTAATCCTTGTCAGACCAAGTTTGCACTGTTGCCTTTTTGGACCCCGGACTTTGCCTGCACTCTCAACTATCCACATCTCAACTCATGACTTGAAGTAAGCCTGCCTGTTCTGCCTATTCAGCATGTGACCCCAGCCTGGCTAACGACACGCCTATCGGATCACGCCTCTACCCGTAGGGTCCCATCTCACTGGATTGACGGTGGGCTCTCTTTCCTGCTACATCACCGCCCTTGCCCCTCTCAATGCAGTCGTCTTTATCGGAGTGTAATAACCACTACCAAGCTCGTAGATTTTGAGCCGCTGCTTGTACTCAACTCCATTACCCGGGAGCCCTTTTCCACTTCCGGGATCTCCTCTCAGACACTCCCCAGACGCTCCAGCAGTGCCCTCTCTGGTCAATTCTGTTTCTGCAGTTTTGGAAGCTGAGTCTGCAAGGAGAGTCATCTGGAGTCTGAATGAGGAGTGAATCGACTAATCTGACTGTGTTCCAAACTTCTTTAACTGAGAGAGAGGAGAAAGGAATAAATATCTTGATGTTCACACTTCATTTTTTTGCGCTTTTCTTGTCGGCTACCACCGACAACACCCTTGTCTAGTGCCACGATGATGATACCGCTCCGGCCACGTACTATCCTTAGGACCAACACCTGTACAGCGTGGACTTGCTTAGATCCAGATGTGAGAATGTCAGCTTTTTCCACCACTAAACATCCAACGCATCCCACCAAAACTAATAATGAAGTCACATTCATGGAATGTCTCTCCCTCCACGGGACATGTCTTCACTAGTGCCACACCTGCTCACATGACACAAGGCAGCCTACATCCTCAATTTTATCAGTATTCCTCATTGGTTCGGCCAAATCACTATGAGAGATGGTCATTAGAATTTTATTCCCACAATGTCCTGTCTATGTCTAGATGGCCACCTTGTGTGGCGTCCAAAATCACGCAATAACCCCCAGATCACAAACCGGACCATGAGTATTTAGTGACAACCCTATTGGTTTCCCAACGGCTGAGAGACGTTTCGTATGCGCCCCTACCATCAGCATGTCCTAGTAGGAGCCTTTACACCCCAGATTTCTCACATAGGTCTTCTCTCAGGTCTTAAACCACTCCTCCCATACCACACTCTATTTTTTCTAAACAGGCAGGTCCATCCATCTCCCACACATCGCCCCTTTACAATTTGTTCATACGATCAGCTTCCTAGGTTGACAACCCCAGACGACGACTATCTTATCTTGTCGCACCTGAACGCATGTTCGAATTTTTACATATTTATACACGTAAATTCCGTTGATCCTTCTCGGCCCCCGGCACTATACTGATACACATTCTGTTCTCTCAATGTGAGACGGTGCGCGCTCGTTTCTCTTGGTGGCGGTATATAATGACTGTGCAAACTCACTCCTGTATTGAACGAGTGTGCCACAACATAATATGAACACACATCACAACAAACCGCATCCTGTTCCCATCATTCTCCTCCACACCTCACGCTCCTCCAAGGAGCAGTACACCACTTTATCCTAACCCAGCCAGCATCTGATCTCGCACAACACCTGTAACACTGCGAGGTTCATGCACAAAGGAGGGTGATGCCAGTGCGCAAGAACAGCCCTTCTTCAACAACACACCAACTTGCTATTTATGATAACACTTGGACCTCACAGCCACCTTTCTAACACGTAGTGTTACCAGCCTATACTTATATTAATCAGTCCCCCCACAGTTCTCCTCTCATGGCTCTGTAAATAACTCACCAAGAACACGAGTACATGATATACAACTAAATATGCCTCTGTTACACACATGCTCACATTGATCACACAATATACAAATCACTGGCACTGATTCCCGTCAAATCTGTATGTAACTGCCTTTTTCAACGAAGAATGTGTTGCCTTTAAAAATGCCAGAGATTAAAAAGGCTTGTACCATAAACCCCTGTCTGAAAGGACACACCTCAGCTGATGTGAAGCTAAGCCATTCATGCCACCAACAGCAACCAAAGAATACTAGAGTCTGTGTTACATCCATATCCAGTACAGAGAGACCCACAAAGCGCACAATCATATTTGCTCTTCATGCGCATGAGAGTAAACCTCAACATTTTATAAATAAGGTTTGTTCTGATGTATATCTTCAATACCGCATGATGTGTCCTCTTCATTTATTCTCTCATATGTGTTATTAAAAGTTGAAACTGCACTCGTCTATCGATGGTTCCCCCGCATACATCCACTGATGTCCCACTCTCTTTGCTCACCGCGTCTCTGCCCACACCATAAAATATATTTACAATCCTCACTCGACTGATACACTCACTTGGATCCTTGCAGAGCTCTTTCTCTTATGCATCTCATGGGCTGAATAGTATAACCATGCCTGCTTAGAGTGGCCACTATGTAATATCTGCTGAAATCTACACAGCAGGGCGTGTCACAACATCTCAAATATAGTAAGTCCTCTGTGCCATAAAAATACACTTAATTATTCACATAGGCACTTCAATGCACATATTCGTTGAGTCGTCGAGCACTCTCTAGTTATATATTTACACTGCGTCCGTATTCATTCCGCCTTCATCGTTTTGGCTGTCTCCTTGTATTGTGTCCTATTATCTACTGTACTTACATTATCTTGTAAAATTGTGGGTTGAAATGTTACAACAAATTGTCCTGCTACGAATCACCTCCTTCTGTACTCACGGACCTCTGTAATTTGCTGTCGTGTTTTATATGTGCACTTGCCTGGTTACTGAAGGTTCATTACTCATGTTCCTGTTGTGATCTGTTAGCGTCTTAATTTGTCATGCGTATTTCTATCATTTTGTGTGTTATACCGTTTGTGGCTGTGAGTTTCTATGGATCCATGTTCTATTCCACAGTCCGCTATCTATGCCTAGCATGCCCTCCCCTGTTTCGGTTTGTGTTTCCCTCATGTATACTTCGTGTACCTGTCAGGTTGTTTCTTTAGGTTTACTAGCTTCGCTACTATCTCTGCGCCTTGCTACTTCCCGCGACATTTAGGTGTTGTCCATGTGTCTTAGATTGTAAGTGCTGCTTCTATTTGTACAATTATTTATCCCATGTCGATGTTGCTGTTCCTTAGCGTTACTTTTAGTCTCTTTTTAGTTCCTCGTGTACCCCGTCTCACACCCAGTTATTGTTTTGTATGATCTCATTCCTCTAGATCTGTTCCTTCGAGTGTCTTTGTTCGCTGCCTACCCAACCGTTCCCCACCCGCACTCTGCTCCGCACCCATGCATACAACTTCCCTTCAGTTCCTTAGCTACGTGGTCTTTAACCTGCCCACACACATCTCACAGCCTGATTTTACGTCCCTACCCTTTTCATTTGGCTATCACGCCAACCATGCATAAGCCATCTAGGGCTACTGTATACCTTGTGATACAATGACTTGCTTGGTTCACCAATCTGCTCGCATCCACTCGGACTCACACTCCTTACCACTTGCTATCTGGCTCACAACAGGTTCTAGTGTTTTCGCGTGATCCCCCCATGAACATGTTACACGAGCACCGCTTGTCTCTGTCCCCCTCCCTACGAGATTACACGTTTGTCCCACCCACTAGGCTGACAGCTCACACATGCACACGCCCTTGTTAAGCCACGTCCCTCACATCAAAAGACTACTATAATAGTCATGTGTACCATCCCACCATGTGCCTCTTTAGCACTCCTGTCTTATGGTGCTGTGGCCTTCACACCAACCCTGGACACAATTTGACATCTTTTGTGAGAAGAATTAGGCGTGCAAAACACAACGCTTGGACACGTCGCCCAGCACTCCTCACTCAACCTTTGCTATTTGTTCAGTGGCCTCTCTCAGAGAATCTATATATTTCAGTTGTATCTGTTCACCCCTGCGCGCGCCTGTATTCAACAAGCAACTTACTTGTCTGCGCAAGGGCGTCCTGCGAACCTCGATAACTTCCGGTCGCGGCACATGGTCTTGTGTAGTATCGCTTATCACCAGGGTTGTGTTGTGTACATATTCTCTATGTGCGTCGATTAATACATACGAACCTCAAGTATGTTTCTCTTTCCTGATATGTCCTTCCTCACACACAACAAACGACATCATGTATGCGTGTCCCTTCACAGTCCTTCTATTAATTGATCACCACTGTGTATATCATGACACTTGATACCATGCGGAATTCCTCCTTCTATCGACGCACGAAAATATCAGTTATTCCCACCTCCTATCTACAGCACAATCTCCAGTTTAATTGTATTGTTCTCTATCCCTTAAACTATCTAATATTATTAGCAAATAAATATGGTGCCCTCTACATGTGCTGTCACAAAATCGCTTGTCTAGACTCATTGATCAGAACACACTCACTGTTACTCTCATAGTTTTCCCAAAGTTCATGCTAAACGTTGTTTTACTCCCTCAGCAGCTTTAGTGCTTATGTAGTGTCATGTACTATGTTGGTTCATTAACTAAACCTGAATTGACTAACATCTTTATTTCGTGCCGTGACTTGCTGTAGGGGGAAAACATGGCTCTTGCGCCTGCACACCACGTCTCGCCACCTAAAACCAAGCAGCTCCCCACTTTCTATGACAAAACCCACACACTTCTCCCCTTGTCACACCGCTGCAACACAGACATATCCACAACACACCGCACCCACTATCATGATACGAGTCTTATGTCAGTATCGTGTAGCCACTCTTCACTCTCACACACCACACTCTACACACCCCCTCCTCCACAACTGTCTGTTTCTCAACTGCACAACCACTTTCTCCATATCTCCCTTCCTTTCTGTCACGCTACTTTGTACTGACTCTCACTGACCAGTTGTTTCTTGTCTACCAAGTTTTGACTATTTCTCTTCCCATGTCCACCCTCACCTTTATGACTTGTGACCTCCCCTCTCTGCCCATCCAGTCTTCACCGTCAGCCCAACCTTCCACCCATCCATTCATCCCCTGCCTGCACCTGCTCAATTGCCTGTCCCTTCTGTTCATTCTATCTACTCTCTGCCTTCTTTCTAACCTATAATGCAGTTAGGAATTGACTATACTTTATGGTATCTACCAGCGACTTCTCCGACACACACACACTCTTCAGAGCACAGCAGCCCAACTGTGGCTGCTGATATTTACCGTGACAACCACGTTGTGACACAAATCGAATATATGTATATCAGCCCATCCCAATGGTCACCGTATTTAAAACGACCTATCTAATTCTATCCCACACTACCTATTGTCTATCTGTCCTCTTGTGTTGCATTTTCTCTGTGTTCCGACAACAACTGTCGATAAGACAAGTACTCTATACCACACACAAATCACCCGTCTCATTTATGAGCACAACCATGATAGCATAATTAGCTTTTCATACAAGTAACACACATCTGGTAACAGCCCTATCTCTATCCTAACCATCCTATAACGCTCACATTGTCCCTTCTAAAGTAATTATTATGTTCGCAGCAAAGTATATTAAGCCTCTGTTAGACAATATCTCCCCAATCCTGTCTCTATGTATGTAAAACTACCTTGACATACATCCAGTACCATGCTTACTCACAATTTTTTGTACACCATCACATCATCTAACATTCACATAGTGACCACAGACTATCATTGTACTACCAATGTAATCTTCTTCACGTATCCAACAACTACTTAGTTATACTTATTATATGCGAGCATCACCACACGTAGAGCACCCACGTTTGTTCCACCTATGTTTCCACTATGATCCGGGCCGGTTACCTATCTACTATACCCCCCCTATTCTGCTATACATTTCTGCCACCCCCACCATCCATTCTACACCTGTCTATTGTCCACTCCACTTATGCTATGCCAGCCCAATACTCGAAACCACATTTCTCTCTAAATATGTCAGTCACCGCTCTTACATTCAGTCGCCTAGCAGCCTTCACAACGACGACCATATGCACACACCTACACCACTACCACTTTGCAACACATCGCATATGTACACACATACCCTCTCTTACATGTTATGCCCACTCATAATCACAGTTTTCAGTAACAATACTATGTACTCCGTATGCACCAGTTTATCATCTGACACAGAAGCTCTTGAGTATTCACATGCAACCTCACTTACTTCACCACTCTCACCTTCCCTACACGACGAGCCAACCTACTACGCTTCCCAGTATACAATAACTTCTATACCACCAGAGCTTGTATAGCTGCACCAAAATGAATGAACTACCTATTATAGTATACTCGTGCTTTCGATATGTCACATCCTACACTCTCCACACCACCACAGAACAATGTCAAAAGAAGTGATATGATCTATCCATGTCCCCTATAACGCCACTGTCCACTATTCTGCTCACACCAGTCTCTCTACGTTCATACACACACCACATCTCTACTCATAGCATTATCACGGCCCAATAGCTCAGCAACAAGTCAGCAATCACACTCCACCCCTGGCCGCAGATTTCTCATATAAAATCACACCCAACACTATACAAACAAAACCGTGATTCATGTACACTCCCAGTGTATATACGTTTGTGTATATGTCCAGTCTCAGCATTGTTAAACCCGTTGTGTAAATTTGTAAATATTTTCGTTACCGTGGAGGACAACACAAATAATGCTTGACCACGCGTTTTCACACTATTGCTGCCCATCTGTAATCCCCTCCTCTCTTATATGCACACTGCCAATGTCCGTATATACGACCTAAATAAACAGAAAATCCGTATGATAAAAACCATTATTTATAATACCACCTGCTCTATAAACATCAGAAACACCCATTTCGCTAACACCCAACCTGTTTTTAATGCCTGATGCCCAGAGTCCATCCCCATAGTAGTTCTTTGACCAGGTATTAACCCACTGCACTATGCACGTGACTGTGCCACTCCCTTATACTTTTTTATATATGTAATCTTACCAGAGACTTCTAGATGTATTAGTGCTGTTCATATGTGTGCGCCTACACGGAATCAGCTCCCCTCCACAACATAGTTCCTACACGGTTACTATAAGGCCATGCACACACAGATATGTCGATTAGCATGTTACCACGAGTCACGTCCCTGGCCTTCGCCATGCTAGAGACGTCTGGCGCTATATAGTCTCTTCCGATGACCAATGACCCAGACATGCACCAACCAAATATTTATTTCGCATGTGTGAAACTTCGAGAGTGTTCAGTACTCATCTCACCTCCAGCATGGACGTCTGGTCACTTCTGACATATACACCTGTAATCTGTACACTCTAGTTTGGCCCCACTCACGCTCACGTCTGTCAACCCTATATCCATGTCTTTCATTTTCTAAGCCTACGCGACCCCTTGTCCCCTCTCATCACCGCATAACGTCCTCGGCCCATCACACCCTCTTCTGCATCTATCCCCAAGAATCAACCACCGTGTGCCACCCACTCAACCGACCCTTGTCTTCCTCACTATCAATGTCCTTCAGAGTGGTGTGTGTAAAAACCACCAAACTTATACTATGTTACACAACACGCTCCCATATACTAACGGTTCTCCAGTCGCTCTGATTTGATCCTCTCAATTATCCTTGATAGTTATAACCTCCCAATGAGTTGTCCTGTAGTCGACATCTATGTGGATCCCCGCACATTCTTCATAGTATCTGCCCGATGTATACTTAGCTCAAGGCCCTTCGGTTTTTATGTGTACCATCACATCTGCTCATCCAACAGTACTTGTGAGTCGTTTCTATCGCAGCCTCTTTTCCATACTGCTATCCTTATGCGCCCCTAGCGTATCCACTACACCGTCTACCTCCAAGGTCATTCACGCTGGTGTCACACACAACACATTTCACTTATCGCCTATCCACAACACCGCCGTTACCTCCAGGTTCCGCAGGGCTGATCCAATACTTGTAGTAGCTCACCTGTTGGTGTGTCCACAAACATCCACTATGCACATGCTTACACTCCCCTATCGTGCGGCACCCAGTATAGTGACGTTCTCCACACCTGTTTTTCATCGTCTCCTGTAACCCACAACCTAGTCGGTGTGCACAGAATTCTCCCTGGTACTTACCAACTCTTGGTACGAGCCACACTTATGACATCTGTCCCACAGCCCCTTGTACAACATGTTCAAGAGTATACATCACAGCAGGGTTCTCCACCCTTTCATGTACCACGGCTATCAGACACTCAACACACGCTCCTGTCTACATCTTCGACGAGACCCCAGCTTCATGACCACGACGCCAGCCAACAACCACATCACCATCCCCCCACTCCCTCCCTGTTTATACCATACCACTCCCCTAGCTCTGCTGTCCCCTAAATACTGCTCTCGGATACACAAAGGGCGCAGACGAACACACGCCACAACTTCTGTCCACGCTAGAGCTGACACCCGGAGAACATGCTATGGACAAGTGCTTCAGAACCACCAACGTCATCAACACGCTCGTAACTTTCCACCGCTAACCTCTTGCAACATACACATTCTCTTCACCATAGAGCACGCTACAAATACACTCTCACAGCACCATGAACTCGACTAAAAATATATAGATGCCTCTGATCGCCCTCTTCGACTCATATTATCTGATCCAGCTGTACAATCTTTCGGCACAACAGAGACAACTAGTACTTACCCATGTCTCTAAAGCGTCCAGTCACATCACATGACTAAGTATCACCCTTCTGTCAATTTCAGAGTAGACATATGATGTGTGTATACTGTATCGCAACAGAGCTTGCTTATTTGTATGTTACTCCCTACAGACTCTATGGCTCACTTTGTATAACACCTGAGAGATCCCACTCCCTTCTCTAGGACATACACTATAGTTCACGTCTTATTGGTGTTGTATAGCCAAACTGCCACAACACATTTCTCACTCTTGTAGGCTCAGCCACTCAGCGAACCTCTGATTAGAACTTGCCCAATCGTACGTTAGTAAGTTATTACTACACAAACCTGTAGTACTAACGAAGTGGAAAAGGTGTCGTTTCTAGTGATTGTTGTCAGCTAATATACGAAGGTGTCATATCACCCTGTCATTAGAGCTCTGCTCATTTAACACTTGCTGACCCCACCACTACCGTTTGCCACTCACACTCTTCTATGCCACACACGACAGACATTTATTGATATATTAACATGTGTTATATAAAGTTTTCATATATTTCCCCCTCTCCCACATGATCTCCAAATTACTATTGTTCAGGATCATATGTGTCATTCACACGTATATTATAATTGTAGTAAAAACATACTTATAAATAAAAACGTAGTGAAATTGCACAAGTCAATACATACTTGCATACCCCCATTTGTACGCACACGCGACATGTGACCCTCTCTCCTGACGCGTGTTACAAACACCCTCTATTTATTTGGCACCGAGGCCATTCAAGACATGTGTCTCTGTGCTTCTTAAAAGGAGCAATACAATGAAAATATGCTATATAAAAATATTAAACACATCATCATGACAAAAACATATATCTTTTTTGTTCTTACAAAGGGAACATACTGTGTAAGACCCTGATTGGTCACACCTAGAACTCCTACACAATACTATCATGTCACACGTCTCTTAGAGGCTCTAGAGAACAGTGAAGCCTCTAATTTGTTTATCATAAAAGTCATTATTATATAACAATAATAAGACCACAACTTATACACAAAATGTCTGGAATGCACACATACTCACACAGATATATATATACTCGTACTCGTACTCGTACTCATCGTCTTTCGCTTCATTCAGGACCGGGTTGCAAGGATAGCAGACTCATTAGAAACGACCATACTTCGCTCTCCCCAGACACGTCCTCCAGCTCCTCCAAGGGGTGCCCAAGGCGTTCCCAGGCCAGCCGAGAGACTCCAGCGTGTCCTGGGCTGTCCACTGGGCCTCCTCCCGGTGGGACGTGCCTGGAACACCTCCCGAAGGAGGCATCCGATACAGATGCCCAAGCCACCTCAACTGACTCCTCTTGATGTGGAGGAGCAGCAGCTCTACTCCGGATGGCTGAGCTCCTCACCGTACGATGTAAGGGAGTACCCAGCCACACTGTGGAGGAAGCTAATTTCAGCCGCTTGTATCTGGGATCTCGTTCTTTCAGTCACGACCCAAAGTTCATGGCCATAGGTGAGGGTAGGAACCAGTAAATGGAATGAACCGGTAAATCGAGAGCTACGCTTTTCGGCTCATCTCTCTCTTCACCACATCGGACCAGCACATGGTCCGCATTACTGCGGCAAATGCGCCAATCCGTCTGCCGATCTCCCGCTCCATTCTCCCCTAACTCGTGAACAAGACCCCGTGACACTTGAACTCCTCCACTTGAGGTAGGAACTCCCCTCCAACCTGAGGAGCACAAGCCACCCTTTTCTGTTCAAGAACCATGTCCTCAGACTTGGAGGAGCTGATCCTCATCCCAGCCGCTTCACACCTGGCTGCGAACCGCCCCAATGAATGCTGAAGGTCTTGGCTTTAGGGGGCCAGCAGGACCACTTCATCTGCAAAAAGAAGAGACGAAATCCACTGGTCTCCAAACCAGACCCCCTCCGGCCCTTGGCTGCTCCTAGAAATCCTGTCCATCAAAGTTTTTAACTGGATCGGTGACAAAGGGCAGCCCTGCAGAAGTCCAACATGAAACGGCAAAAGGTTTGACTTAGTGCCGGCAATGCTGACAAAACTCCTGCTCGGCTTGTACAAAGACTGGATGGCCCCTAATAAAGGCCCCCCGACTCCATACTCCTGTAGCGCTCCCAAACAGGGACAAGGTTGAATGCTTTCTCTAGGTCCAAAAAACATATGTGGATTGGTTGGGTAAACTCTCATGAACCCTCGAGCACCCTGCAGAGGGTGTAGAGGTGGTCTAGTGTTCCACAGCCGGGACGAAAACCATGCTGCTCCTCCTGAAGCCAAAGTTCGACTATCTGCCGGACTCTCCTTTACCATACCCTGGCATAGGCCTTACCAGGGAGGCTGAGGAATGTGATCCCCCTGTAGTTGAATCACAGCCTTCTTGTGATCACCACCCCAGTCTGCCAGTCCAAAGGCACTGTCCCTGATGGCCCCGCAATGTTGAAGAGGCGTGTCAGACACGACAGCACCACAACATTCAGAGACTTGAGGTACTCAGGGCGGATCTCATTCACCCCCAAAGCCTTGCCACCGTGGAGCTTTTAACCACCTCGGTGACTTCAGCCTTGGTGATAAAAGAGTCCAACTCCGAGTGTCCAGTCTCAGCTTCCACCAGTGAAGGCGTGACAGCAGGATTGAGGAGATCCTTGAAGTACTCCTCTTTTTCGGGTGACGGTGGTGGCAGTGGTAGGGGTCTGTCCTGTGACCGATGTGTTGCCGGTTCGAATCCCCCACTCTGTCTGTCTCAGTTGTTGTGTCCTTGGGCAAGACACTTCACCCAACTTGCCTGCTGATGGTGGTCAGACGACTCGGTGGCACCTGTGTATGGCAGCTTCACTTCTGTCAGTCTGCCCCAGGGCAGCTGTGGCTACATTGTAGCTTACCACTGTCAGTGTTTGAATGGGTGGATGACTGATTGTTGTATAAAGCGCTAAGAGGTCTTCGGGGACTTGATAAAGCGCAATACAAGTGCAGGCCATTAACATTTACCTATCCACAGCCTGATAATGTCACCAGTCAAGGTCAGCAGCTCCCCACCCTACTGTAAACTCTGCTGGCAAAGCACTGCTTCCCTCTCCTGAGGTGCCAGACGGTTTCCCAGAATTGTATTGAGGCCGATTGGTAGTCCTTCATGGCCTCACCAAACTCCTTGCAGGCCCAAGTCAGGGGAACAGCCAGGGCCACAGCACACTTGGCCTCACAGTACCCGTCAGCTGCCACAGGAGTCCCGCAAGCCAACCACTGCCGATAATATTCCTTCTTCAGCTTGACAGCATCCCATACTGCCGGTGTTCACCACCGGGTTCGGCTATCCCCGATCCCGGTGGTGCAGACCTTACGGCCACAGCTACAGGCAGCAGCATCAACAATAGAGGCAGAGAACATGGTCCACTCTGACTCTATGTCTCCAACCTTCCCCGGAATCTGGTCATAGCTCTCCCGGAGGTGGGAGTTGAATGCATCCCTGGCCGAGGGCTCCGCCAGACATTCCCAGCAGACCCTCACTATAAACTTGGGCCTGCCAAGTCTGTCCAGCTTCCTCCTCTTCCAGAGGATCCAACTCACCACCAAGTAATTATCAGTAGACAGCTCAGCCCCTCTCTTTACCAGAGTGTCCATGACATTCAGCTCAAGGTCCAAAGACCTGACTACAAAGTTGATTCGCATCCTCCTGCCTAGGTGTCCTCGTGCCAGGTGCACTGATGAACATCCTTATGCTTGAATATAGTGTTTATTATGGACAATCTGTGACTGGCACTGAAGTCCAATGATGAAACACAACACAACACAATGAAACAGATTGTGGAGACCATTCCTTTCAATCATACTCCTACAGGTGTCACTCTCGTTTACCATGTGGGCGTAGAAGTCAGCAGGTGGTGGGCCCACTGGGGGATGGCCTCTCGTCTCTCATTCGGGCTTGGCCCGGCCAGGTCCCAGAAGGAGCAATTTGCCGACAAGTCCCGACCCCAGGCCTGGCTCCAGGGTGGGAACCTATCGAGCAACGTCACGTGCCTCATTCTAGTGGTCCTCATGAAGGCGTCTGAAGCGTTCTTTGACCCATGCCATGGGAGAACCTACCAGGGGCATTTAAGCCCCTGACAACATAACCTCTAGGACCATTCAAGCACTCAAACCCCTTCATCACGTTAAGGTGGTGATTTTAAGGAGGGGCAACTCAGACTGAAAAGAAAAATAAAACAATTGTATGTGGCTTATTGAACAAAAGATCTCTCTCTTCAAAGACTAGTTGATGACTTGATTGGTGACAATCACATTGATTTATTCTGTTTCACAGAAACCTGACTGCAGCCCGATTATGTTAGTATAAATGAGTCAACTCCTTCTAATTATTTCAAGGAGGAAGAGTAGCAACCATCTTTTAGTCCGATTTATTAATTAGTCCCAATTAATAGCTACAACTCTTTTGAATATTTAATCCTTAGTTTTCCTCATCCAACTGCAAAGCACTTAAACTTCTGTTTGTTGTTTTGAATCATCCACCAGGTCCCTATTCTCATTTTTTAGTCTGTATTGTGTTAGCAACGCTGTATTCGACCTTGTCTTGTTTTAACTTGGGATCATGTTTAAAAATAATTGTGCACGACTTTAGAAAGTGGAACCACTTTTTTTCTCTTTATAGTTAAAAATACCAATTACCATTTTCCAGTGACTTGTCGATTATTTTGGGACCCAAACACACTCCATCAAACTGTTGTTTTAAATTTTTAAAGCATCGTGGGGAAAGCTTGCTAATATACTTTTCCTCCCTGTTTCCCATGCTTGCTAAGCAGGGAACTCATTTTCTCGTGATATCTCCGTCATTCTTCCGCTTCACACACACACACTTTCATACGCTCAGGCCAACCAGGCGGTACAGCACCGTTTCCTGGTCCAAATGAGAACTTATTTCTTTATCTCTTAGATACCTAAGCTTATCGCATTAGAGTTTATTCAGTGAGCTAGCGTCTCTTAGCCTAGCATCTATCAGTCAAAGTCTGGCATTGTAATGTGTCCCCCATACTACTTCCGCTAGCTCATTGTTATCGACTCACACACATTTACACTCACCAGTTGATGTTACACTTTTTTTTCTTTTTTATATATGTATATTTTCACAGCTGTTTACTCACAAGGAAGACTTCCCCTTGGCAATATCTTTCGGCATTCTTTAAGGAGGTCCAGGACCCAACTAACCTTAACCGAGTATGGACATCTATCTGTGTGTTCTCTCACAAGGAAATAGGCTACTTTTTAGATATTTTAGGAAGATCAGAGGCTTTTGAAACTTCCACTTTTGGCTTTCATTCAAACTATTTGTAGTGCATTTGTTAGTTCAAGGCTGGACTATCGTAATTCTTTACTATCAGGATGTCCACAAAATGCATTTAAATCTTCAGCTGATGCAAAATAATGCAGCAAGAGTTTTGATGAAAATTAAAAAGAGAGATCATATTTCTCCTATTTTAGCTTCCCTACATTGGCTCTCTGTTAAATCCAGAATAGAATTTAAAATTCTCCTTTTCACATATAAAGCACTTAAAGAGCTGATGACAAGATTGTGCCATTTTTTGTCATGTTTGTTATAAAGCAAAACATATTACCCAATGATTTATTTATTATTTACAAGCGCACCTGCTTAAGAACGTTTTAAGCAAAAAACTGTGGCTGTTCGGGCAAATGTGAACGGAAGGTGGCGCCGCTCACCGGCTGAGGAAGAAGGCGGACGTGACGTCAGCACAAGGAGGCCCGCCGGTGTTGTTGGCAAAAACTAGTAGCTTTTTAGCCTCAAAGCTAAAGTTTTGGGAGTTAATTCGGTGAACAGTCGCAGCTATGCCTTCGTGTTGTGTTGCAGGTTTTTGTTCAAACACGCATAAAGATGGTGTTAATTTATTTAAGTTTCCTAAGGATCCTGAGCTACGTTCAAAGTGGGTTAAGCAGGTCAGACGTACTCGCGAGAAGTCGGAGCCCACCCCCACGTCTGTTCTGTGCTCTGAAAATTCTGAGTTGGACTGTTTTGATGTTGTTCCAGCTTTAAAAAAGTCACTTGGTTGTTCAGTACAACACAACCCTGTAACTACAGTGTTCCCCAGGAGCGTAAGAGAGTGCGACAGTGGCAGTGCTGGGACCGGACCGAGGAGTAGTCAGGAGAGCAAGGGAGCGAGTGTTGAGGCCAGACCTGTTTTGAGGGGTGTAATGAAATTTTTCAGAAACGTTTTCTGCTGTGGGTTTAATCGTACACTATCAACATTTTCTCCCTTTAGTTTTACTCTTGCTCTGGTATCATATTTCCATAGATGTAGTTTATTCTGTTTATTCTATTCCGCCTCGAGTCTGATGCGCTAGGCACTAAGTCCGCTCTGTACGGTTAAAATCTGTAAGGTGTGATGCTCCCACATTCCTCAGCATCGCTACACTATTCTGAACTGTAATTTCCTGATGGTTCCACCACACAAACCAATTCCAGACTGGATGTGCTGGAACAATCATCAATCTTTTCAACCGCTTTCACTGTGAAATGGTAAGCTAACCGCAAAGTGTCTTTTTGCTGACGTCACAACATGGCGGGGGGGTCATTGTAGCTACTGACCACGGAGCAATTTAAAACGTCGGATGTTTGCCTGAAAACAAGGCTGTTTGACTTATTACCGCACACATGTCAAGTCAAGTTTATTCATCAGCTCTTTAATGATCTAGCGCCATCATCCATAAGAGATCTGATTGTTCCATATATTCCTAACAGAGCACTTCGTTCTCAGACTGCAGGTTTACTGATGAGTCTCTAGAAGTAGAATGGGAGCCAGATCTTGTAGTTATCAGGCTGCTCTCCTGTGGAACCAGCTCCCAGTTTTAGTCTGTGAGGCAGACACCCTGTCTACCTGTAAGGCTATGTTTAAAAATAGTTAGAGTGGCTTAGGGTATCCTGAGCTATCTCTGTAGTTATGCTGCTATAGGCTTAGACTGCTGGATGACATAATGACCACTTTCACTCTCTTCGTTACATTCTCATACTACTCTCCAATTTTGAATTATTTGCTGTTCTTCTCAGCTTTTAAATGTTCTCTCTCTGTTTTTTCTCTTTCTAGAAGCTACATCTGACCTGGCTCTGTGTTTAGCTGTGGCACCTTCCTGGAGGGGGAAATCGGCTGAGCTGCTGCTGCCAACAACTTATTGGTCACCTTATACAGATGATACACTTTGCCCTGTCTTTCAGTGTTTAACCCTGTCTCTCCTAGACATAGCTACTGGCTGAACTTCCACTGTGACTAACTGTATATGCTCTCTTTCATACTTTAGATTCGAAAACTGGCTCAGAGTTAATCTGCTTAGCTGTCTTTCTCTCCTAGATGAAGCCTCTAAAGGTGCTATAACCATTAATGTTTCACTTTTCCTGCCTATAGAAAGTACTACTGGATCAGTGCTTCTGTGTTCTTTTTGTGTCTCTGCTCTGTTCTCTTGAGCCTGAGCCCAGTAATGCTGAAGGTTTCTTCCCTGTTAAAAGGGGGTTTTCCTCTCCACTATCGCTACATGCATGCTCAGTATGAGGGATTGCTGCAAAGTCAATGCAAGTGACTGTCCACTATCGCTACATGCTCATCCAGGTGGAGTGAATGTTGCAAGTCACTGACTTGATGCAATCTGCTTGGTTTCATTAGATAGAAAACTTTTTAACCAATCTGAATAATAAACTGAATCTGACTGCACTGTTTGATAGTTAGGATTAATTTGAATGTATGTACCTGATTTGAAATCTGTTTGATTCAATTGAATTGACTTTGTAAAGTGCCTTGACACGACGTGTTGTGAATCGCGGTCAATAAATTATACTGAATTGAACTGAATTGAATTGAATAAGGGATGTGGCAACCCTGATTCATTTGTCTTTCAAGATTAGGAATTTGCCAATATTAAATTGCAGTTTAATATTTCATGAAAGTACAAAAGAAAATCAATGCCATGACTTTAATGAGCTGTTAACTCCATTTCATCTGTATATTACATATACATTTACAAATAACATTCCACACAATACAGTCTCTTCTTTTTATTTTTCTTGAAAACATTTTTTTTCTGTATTTGGTTTCTTCAGCATTTAACTGGGTTGGGAAAGCTACCATAACATTCTGCTAAAAATTAACCTAAGACTGCCATGGGCTTCAAAAAAGATATTGCTTCTATTGTTACCTCCACCAAGGAGGTTATGTTTTTGTCAGCATCAAAATCTGTCCGTTTGTTTGCAAAATATCTCAAAAAGTTATGAATAGATTTGGATAAAATTTTCAGACAAGGTGCTTATAAGGACAAGAAACAGATTATTAGATTTTGGTGGTGATGTGGAGCACAATCTTGATCCTGAATTTTTTTTATGAAGGATTTCTATCATTGCCAGTACATGGTGCGACAGCTCGCAGTTTCCACATGGCTCCTAACCCTGTCAGCAGCTGACATGCAGTGGCCTTGGCGGAGGTCTGTGCTCTCTGAGTGTTTTTCTATTTTCTAATGGTGAGCACTTCGCTTCAGCGCTAGGCAAACATTACCATGTTTACACACTATTTTAACATAACTCATTGATACCCCAACTCATAGCATAATTCAGTTAATTTAATTTGGAAAAACATTCAGAAAAAGATTATCTCCTGCTGAATAAACATAGAACTTTGTTTGGAACAGATAAAAATTGAATGACATCTCAGCTGTTCTCTGTGCAGCTCTCACATCTAAACTAAGAAAATGCTGTAAATGGGACTGATCTCCAGTACATATATAGTCTAGCCATTGAATGTTAAAAGAAATTAAGTTAAAAGCATTAAAAAATGTTTTACTTTATTCCAGAATGCGAGTGTATGGAAATCTATTTTTACTAGCAAGACTGCATATTCTTCATTTTCAGCTCTGGAGTATGAATGCTTTTACTGATGTTCAAACAATAAGTTAAGACTCTGGAATAGTTTTATTAAAATCGCTTGCAAGGTAATGAATTTACATACCCATTCAATACTTTAGAATATAATTGAAAAGTTAATTTAGTTCAGTAACTCATTTCACTAAGTTAAACACATTAAATATTTTAAATACACATAGATTGAGGTTTTCAAGCCTTTTATTTCTGTTAATTATGATGATTTTTCACTCACAGCTAATGAAAAATATTACATCAAATCAATAAAAAAAAACATTTTTAAGACAGTTTATTTCCTGCTTAAAGGTTGTGATTTTCAAAAGGTAATTTTAATCTGATAAACAAGCCTCATTGGAAGAAATATTCTGGCCAAAAGTGGGAGACCAAACATTTATTAGGAATAACATGTTTACTTGATGCTTTTTCAAGGGTAGCTAATAAATGCACTTTGGCCTAAGCTACACAAAGAGTCAAACCACCATCAGTCCCCTGACTATTCTCTTAGAAGCTGCAAACATCCACATATATTAATTGAAATCCAACCGTGTTGCTCTCAAAGAGATTTTAGCTAGACTGCAATTGTTAATTATTTACTAGATAGCAATAAGCAGCAATAAGCTAAAGGCAACTGTTAAGTAAGAAAAATATTGGGTAAAAAAAAAACATTAAGTGGGGTTCCCTTGTATAACTACATTCACCTTTGGCTTGCACATATGTAGTGCATGGTATAACTAGGCATTTGATCTACGTACGTAAAAAAATACATAAATACATAAAAAAGGATTTTAAAAGTAATGTGTTGAAAAATGGATAAAGGGCATTGTACCGCACCAGTCTACAGGTTAGAGCTGTGCAAAGGGAGGGGAATTTGGGGAAATCTTTACAAACAACAAAACAAACACTTTTTACAAGCCCATACAGTAAGAAACAGTGCATGTTTCAACCCTGTTGTCTTACTCTTCATCGCTGCAGTCAGTGATAATAATCAGTTTTATTTTGACGCCTGGCTGGAACCGCATGCAGGGGCCAGACAGGCAGTAACAGGTTTTGCATTTCTGGTGAAGAAAATCTTCAAGTGCATGTCAGATGGTGATGTTTACTAATGTTTTGTAATGATACACTGCTTAAAAAATAAACACTTAAACAACACAATATAACTCCAAGTAAATCAAACTTCTGTGAAATCAAACTCTCCACTTAGGAAGCAACACCGATTGACAATCAATATCACAAGCTGTTGTGCAAATGGAATAGACAACAGGGGGAAATCTTTGGCGATTAGCAAGACACACTTAATAAAGGAGTGGTTCTGCAGGTGGGGACCACAGACCACTTCTCAGTACCTATGCTTTCTGGCTGATGTTTTGGTCACTTTTGAATGTTGGTAGTGCTTTCACACTCGTGGTAGCATGAGACAGACTCTACAACTCACACAAGTGACTCAGGTAGTGCAGCTCATCCAGGATGGCACATCAATGAGAGCTGTAGCAAGAAGGTTTGCTGTGTCTCTCAGCGTAGTGTCCAGAGCCTGGAGGCGCTACCAGGAGACAGGCCAGTACAACATGAGACGAGGAGGAGGCCGTAGGAAGGCAACAACCCAGCAGCAGGACCGCTACCTCCGCCTTTGTGCAAGGAGGAAGAGGAGGAGCACTGCCAGAGCCCTGCAAAATTACCTCAAGCAGGCCATAAATGTGCATGTGTCTGCACAAACGGTTAGAAACCGACTCCATGAGGATGGTATGAGGGCCCAACGTCCACAAATGGGGGTTGTGCTCACAGCCCAACACCGTGCAGGACGCTTGGCATTTGCCAGAGAACACCAGGATTGGCAAATTCGCCACTGGCACCCTGTGCTCTTCACAGATGAAAGCTGGTTCACACTGACCACATGTGACAGAGTCTGGAGACACCGTGGAGAGCGATCTACTGCCTGCAACATCCTTCAGCATGACCGGTTTGGCAGTGGGTCAGTAATGGTGTGGGGTGGCATTAGCCTGACTGCCATTAGGCACCGAGATGAGATCCTCAGACCGCTTGTGAGACCATATGCTGGTGCGGTTGGCCCTGGGTTCCTCCTAATGCAGGACAATGCTAGACCTCATGTGGCTGCATTGTGTCAGCAGTTCCTGCAAGATGAAGACATTGAAGCTATGTACTGGCCCGCCCGTTCCCCAGACCTGAATCCGATTGAGCACATCTGGGACATCATGTCTCGCTCCTCCACCAACGTCACATTCCACCACAGACTGTCCAGGAGTTGATGGATGCTTTAGTCCAGGTCTTTGAGGAGATCCCTCAGGAGACCATCCGCCGTCTCATCAGAAGCATGCCCAGGCATTGTAGGGAGGTCATACAGGCACGTGGCGGCCACACACAATGCTGAGCCTCATTTTGACTTGTTTTAAGGACATTACATCAAAGCTGGTTCAGCCTATAGTGTGTTTTTTCCACTTTAATTTTGTGTGTGACTCCAAATCCAGGCCTCCATTGGTTAATAAATTTGATTTCCATTGATGATTTTTGTGTGATTTTGTTGTCAGCACATTCAACTTTGTACAGAACAAAGTATTCAATGAGAATATTTCATTCATTCAGATCTAGGATGTGTTATTTGAGTGTTCCCTTTATTTTTTTGAGCAGTGTAGTACAGTGGTCAAAAGAAAATGGACCTCTGGCCTTTTACTTTAAAAAAGAAGTGTCAAAATCTGCTTGTGTTTGAAGTTTACTTTCTTTTCACTCCCATATTCTTCACTTGCTTTATTTCAGTTGATTCAGTTTTATTACATTCTTTCTGTTGTTTAGGTGTTTTTTTTTCTTTTTTTCTTTAACCTTTATTTAACTAGGAAAATCCCATTGAGATTTACCAATCTCTTTATCAAGGGAGTCCTGGCCAAGACAGTGGCAAAAATCAACACATTAAAACTAATTTACATAGTAGGTTATTGGAGTATAAAAAGTCTTTCAACTGTTCATTTATTAAAGACTCTAAAACTTTTGATAAAATGCAAAGCTTTGATATTGGCCTACAGTTATTTAAGATTGCTGGATCACCACCTTTGAATAATGGAGTGACAAAAGCCGATTTCTAGGTGATAGGAATTTGCATAGTGCTCAGACATAAGTTAAAAATGTAAGTCAAAGGTTGTGCTATAAAATCTGCTGCAATATAAAAAAAATTAAGTCAGGTCCTTGAGGTTTTGTTTTAGTTTAGTTTATGATGTTTTAGTTTGTATTTTCTTATAGATCTGTTTTCTGTTCATGTTATATTTGAGAGTCTCATTGTTTACTTGTTTCTGTTCACTTAGATGTTTTTGCTTACCTCCCTGCACTTCCTGCTCATCCATGTTAATCAGTCACTCTCCCTCAGTTACTTTCAGTCTCTCTTCTACCACCTGCATCTCATTCCCTCTGATTACCTCACTTGGTTCATTGGTCCATTCTCCACTCTCCCACAGTACTCCCTTATTTTCATTGTTCCCCACTGGTTCCTCCTAGAAACTACCCTGCTGACTTTCCTGTACCATGTCTCTGTGTTCCTGCTTGTATACCTACCTAAGTTCCGTCCTGTAAGTTACTTGTTTCTTATTATTAAAGCTTTCATCTACTCACCATTTGGCATCCTGTATGCACTTTGGCTCTGTTTCACCTCCACACAACCTGACAATAAAAGTTTGGATTTACTTTAACAAACTGGAGATTAACAAGATGACAAATCTCTCTCATGTGGAGTTTGTTCCAAAAACAAAAAAAAACAACAAATGAAAACAAACAAATGGAAAAGCCACATCAGCAAAATACAGTTTTGGTAAAAAGTTTGCATTCACTCCTCACTGGCATGAATGCCAGTCTTTTTCTCTAGAATGATGGAATGATGCTAAAATGTAACTTAAATGTTTTTTTTCACATTTTTTTTGTTTGTTTTTTTAATAAGATTTGGGTTCAAGCGACCCAGTACGAGGAAGCGGGTCTAGAAAATGGATGGATGGATGGATGGAGTTGAGTTTTATTATGGGTTACCTTTGATCAACGGAAAGTCAATACACACTATAACAAATATAAACATAGATCAATATGGATATCTCACCAATTGTCTAGACAAAACTGGTGGACGTATATCCATTTCAAAACCAGTTTTGATGCTTCTTTTTTTTATCATCATCCTTTTAAAACACCAATTTGTTTTTCCAAGATTCAACTGTTTCCCTGTTGATTTGTGCTGAATTCAAAGAATTTGGAGGTAGTCCTCATTCATTATTCCATCCACACGACCACTGGCTGCAAACCCTCTCCACGTTATGATGCTACCACAGCCACGCTTGATAGCTGATAGATTGTTCTTAAGATTGAAATTGTCACCTTTCAATACTCATTCTTTCTGTCATTGTGTCCAATTAACTAATTTTTTGTCTCTTACCATAAAACCTTTCCCCAGAAGATATTTGGAAAATTGTTTTCTAACCTAACTCTTCCTTACAGTTCTCCAGAATATTCTCCCTGACCTGTTTGCTGTGTTCCCGAGGCTTCATGATGCTGTTTGTTCTTTATTGTTCTCTAAGTGTCTGGAGCATGGAATCGAGTGGAGCATGTCAACCGAGGAGGATGCCTTGTTCCATGAGGGCGGTCCATAGTTGTGCTGCAGGGTCTTGTTGGCCAGATAGTTCTGTCATAATGGTTTGTAAGGAGACCCTTATGCAGGCAACTACTATGGAAGACCAAATAAGTTTTAAAAAGTTTATTGATATAACAAAACGGACAAAGTTTTCCGTTGGGTTCTAGAGCGGATTATGGGATGGCAGAATTCCCTGAGGGGGAATGGTAAGTGATTATTAAATTAAGTAAAACAGGAGAATATATGATTGGGAGTGAGATGAAGCTGAGCCTTACTGTGATCGGAGGTGAATCCAGGGAGAGAGATGAATATATCCACAGGGGGTTGACAGGTTGCAGTGTGTGGAGCACTTGGATCGATGATGTTTGCTTCTGTGTTACAGCAGGAAGACGGAGATGACAGTGGAGGGGTGGAGTGTTGGAGGATAGACAGCCAGGTGAGTACTGATGTTGGTGTGCAGAGATCCAGCCAGTGGTTGCACGGAAGAGTGGCCAGAGAAGGAGTAAGGAGATTCTTGGAAAGGATCAATGGTAAGTTTGCCAGTTAACTCTGGAAACTCTGGGAGGTGAGGACTGGAAAACGGCTGTCTTCCTGGAAGTAGGACACGGGAGGTAACCTAGCGAACATGAGTAAGAATACTTTAAAGAAGGTCTGATTACCACTCAGTGAGTAAAAACTATCTGGCATCTTCCTCAAGAGATTCACTCCTATTAATGCTCCTGATTGGCCTGGACGAGCTGCAGCTGTGGGGACACACCTGCCACCAGTCAGACTCTGCAATCAAGGGTGAGGAGCTCACACACACATTAACCTGCACACATGTTATAGCATTTGACAGCACGGTTGATCACAAAGGTGGGAACAAAGCTTGAGTCAAGTGCAGGGACTGATCACATTGTTGACGGAATAAGGACCAAGGAAACTGGGGTACAGTTACAAGTACAGAATTTTAATAAGAAATCTTTTGCTGATAGCCAAACCTTGTGACTAGGGTAATAAATGGGAGCCCATGTCTTCTGGATAGCAGATTTGGTGGAATTCCATATCCTGTAGCAGCACTGGAAAAGATTGCAAAAGGATGGGATCGCTGAATCAGGTAAAGAGGACAGGAGGAGAGAAAGTTGGTATCCAATGGATGCTTTGAAATCGGGATAGAACAGAGGAAGCTGAAATGTATGTATTGTGTGCATACTCCACAGGAATTACGGTTGGAGGAGCAAGCACATCGGAGAGTGTTCTCCAGCTCCTGATTCAGCTATTCACGCTGTCCATTTGTCTGAAGGTGAAAGCCTGTGGAGAGTTGGGATTTGGCACCTAAAGAAGAGCAGAAGTGTTTTCATACTTGGGTTATGAACTGTGGACCTCAGCCAGAGCAAATTTTAGAATGGATGCCATGCAGCTGAAAGACCTGCTGAATAAGTGGTTTGGTGGTTTCTGCAGCAGACTGGAGTTTAAAAAGGGCTACAAGATTTTAAGCTTGGAGAAATGGTCATGGATAGTGAGTATAGCAGATAATTTTTTTAAGCGGGACAGCCTCACAAAGCCTATGACAATATAGGACCAAGGGTATGGGAAGAAACTTGTGCCATCAGAAACTAAATTTGAATTGCTCAGACTGAATCTGTATTTGTGTGATTTGAAATTAAATGCATTGGTTTGAAAATGACTTTCACTAAACTGAAACTGAATATAATGGTTTAAAACTGAATTTGTTTGCTTTGAAAATTGCTTTGCTTTGTTTTGAAAATTCAGTTTTATTACTTTAACTTTCAGGTCTGATATTCAATTTCAGTTCCAAAATTCAGTTTTTTGTGTCACACATCCAGGTCCTTGAAGCTACAGATTAATCAAACACAGATTTACTGATTCACGTATGTCATTCACTATTGCTGTGTCCAAATTCAGGAGTACATCCTTTGAAGGACGGATTTGTAGGCCGATAACGTCCTGGATGAGGCGACGAATGCCGCCCAATCTCCTAGGTTCCAACAAATGCGTCCTTCTTATTCCCAGATTTGAAGGATGGGTCCGGTGTATCCTCCGTGTCCCACCCTATCCCATGATTCATTGCGGGTCGAAGTACATTGTTCAAACGGAAGTAGCAAAGGCCGGAGGAGAGAGAAAAGTTGTGAATAAAATTGGATATATTGCGCATTCTGTGAAACAACTGAACTTTTACAATGTTTTTACACGAGAATGTAGGGCATGAGAAACGCAGACCGACGTAACACCGGCGGCCCACTATGTTAATTTGGCAAGTTTAGCTAATAATTACAGGTAGCATAAGTGTTATTGATTGACCGTCATTTGCTTACATGATGCTTCTTATAGACGCTCATTTGACTTGGTGATTGACAACCGCCAAGCTCATGTGTGCTGCACTGCTCCAGCTCAACATGCCGTAAAGGAAGTTTAACCTTATGTGAAACGTAAATCGATGAATTTGTGTTTGATTAATCTGTGGCTATCCTCAAGGACCCGGATGTGTGACACAAAAAACTGAATTTTGGAACTGAAATTGAATTACAGACCTGAAAGTGTGTGTGTATATACAGGGGTTGGACAATGAAACAGAAACACCTGGTTTTAGACCACAATAATTTATTAGTATGGTGTAGGGCCTCCTTTTGCGGCCAATACAGCATCAATTCGTCTTGGGAATGACATATACAAGTCCTGCACAGTGGTCAGGGGGATTTTAAGACATTCTTCTTGCAGGATAGTGGCCAGGTCACTACGTGATACTGGTGGAGGATAACGTTTCCTGACTCGCTCCCCCAAAACACCCCCAAGGGGCTCAATAATATTTAGATCTGGTGACTGTGCAGGCCATGGGAGATGTTCAACTTCACTTTCATGTTCATCAAACCAATCTTTCACCAGTCTTGCTGTGTGTATTGGTGCATTGTCATCCTGATACACGGCGCCGCCTTCAGGATACAATGTTTGAACCATTGGATGCACATGGTCCTCAAGAATGGTTCGGTAGCCCTTGGCAGTGACGCGCCCATCTAGCACAAGTATTGGGCCAAGGGAATGCCATGATATGGCAGCCCAAACCATCAGTGATCCACCCCCATGCTTCACTCTGGGCATGCAACAGTCTGGGTGGTACGCTTCTTTGGGGCTTCTCCACACCGTAACTCTCCCGGATGTGGGGAAAACAGTAAAGGCGGACTCATCAGAGAACAATACATGTTTCACATTGTCCACAGCCCAAGATTTGCGCTCCTTGCACCATTGAAACCGACGTTTGGCATTGGCATGAGTGACCAAAGGTTTGGCTATAGCAGCTCGGCCGTGTATATTGACCCTGTGGAGCTCCCGACGGACAGTTCTGTGTGAAACAGGAGAGTTGAGGTGCACATTTAATTCTGCCGTGATTTGGGCAGCCGTGGTTTTATGTTTTTTGGATACAATCCGGGTTAGGACCCGAACATCCCTTTCAGACAGCTTCCTCTTGCGTCCACAGTTAACCCTGTTGGATGTGGTTCGTCCTTCTTGGTGGTATGCTGACATTACCCTGGATACCGTGGCTCTTGATACATCACAAAGACTTGATGTCTGGGTCACAGATGCGCCAGCAAGACGTGCACCAACAATTTGTCCTCTTTTGAACTCTGGTATGTCACCCATAATGTTGTGTGCATTTCAATATTTTGAGCAAAACTGTGCTCTTACCCTGCTAATTGAACCTTCACACTCTGCTCTTACTGGTGCAATGTGCAATCAATGAAGACTGGCTACCAGGCTGGTCCAATTTAGCCATGAAACCTCCCACACTAAAATGACAGGTGTTTCAGTTTCATTGTCGTACCCCTGTATATGCTTGTCCCTCCCTCACGTTCCTTTAGCTCCATCATTCAGACCCGAATGTATTGCTCTTTCTACAGCTTTCTGAAACACACATCTATCTGTCTGTCTTTCTGTCTGTCTGTCTGTCTGTCTGTTAATTTTAAAACATAAGTTATGTGATCAGTTAGGTGCGCACTTCGCCATGATCAGGTTTGTTCAGCAACAGATCTCACTGACAGCGATGGTGCACTGGAATGATCCAGACGCAAACAAAAAAGTGTTGCAAGGAGTTTTATCATAGGAGATATGTCATGGCTTCTGTTTGTGATTGGCTTCAAATCAGACCATAGATAATCTTACTAGAATCCTACATAGAATCCTCTATTCTCATATTTTATAAATTTTATCTTTGACAATCCAAATCTGTTGACATATTCTCTCTCTCCCCATCTCTCCCTCATCTGTCATTATATTGGTTCCTTCTTCTCGCCACAGTGACATCAGACATTTTTGCTTCCAAGTTAGCACCTGCATTTCCAACGTACTAAATCTAGACGCAAAAACAGCACCCGCAATCTGTTTCAGCTTCTTTAATTTCGGCTGTTAAGGGATTATATTTGCATCTCCTCCACCCATAAAATTGCACAGTCGAATTAATATTATATGTTTTGCATATTCATGAAGCGAACACGCTGAAAAGTTTGCGCACGCTGTTCCGGTGATTTTACACACACAATTCAATTAGCACCTCGTTTGTAGATCAGTTTTGCCAATGGAAACTTGAAGATCAAGCCCTTAGTCTTGCACGTCCTTACTAAGGGATGGCCACCAAAAGTAATGACGGAGGAGGCTATTGGTTCCATTGACACCAGTATGACAAGAGTAGCGGGAGGAATGTCCCCAATAAATGACCTGGGAACGGACAAAAGATGAATCAGAGTCAGAATATGATTTATTGTCAAACCTATAATGAAACTAGAAAAAAGCTTTCTGATATGTGCATGAGCAATAAATAATTCATGCAAATAAAAAAAATAGAAGCAGCTAATTAAAAAGATGAAATAAAAATATGTACACATATTCATACTGATTCTAGATCCCCATTATTGCATCTCCCTTTACATTCTGTCTGTGCTAAGTTTAGACATCATTGTTGGATTGAATCTGCTTGTCCTTGCTTTAATTAATCTGTAGCGTCTGCCTGATGGTCAAAGATCAACCAGAGTGTGACCAGGGTGAGAAGTATCCTTTATTATGTTATGGGCTTTTCAGAGACACAGATAAAAGGAAACCAGCAGTCTCTGTGTGGAGCCAACAGTCAGACGGGAGGCTCCCCTCAGGGACCTGTTTAATTTTGGAGCACATGTTGGACCAGGTTCTCCAGGTCCCAGGAGAGAGACCCAATGGTGCAAGATAGAGGAAAATGGGTTCTGGCTCACTGAAAGATTCAGGGGAGAACGGAATCTAGAGGGCATCGGGCTTGATATTGCGGGAACCTGGATGGTAGTTGATGGTGAAATTGTACCGAGAAAGTACAGGGACCAGCATGACTGGTGAGAATTAAGGCATTTAGAAAACTGAAGGTATCAAAGACTGTGATCGGTCCAAACAATGGCGGGTTGCTTGGTACCTTCCTGGGTATCTTCCTTCTCTCTGCTGCGGAGAAAATATTTGAAATAGAATGCACAAGGGTGGAACTTACCATCAGATGAGGACCTCTGGGACAGGACTGCTCTTACCCCCCAATCAGAAGAAACTACCTCCAAATGATAGCCAGGTCAGGATGCACAAGGATGGGAGGTTCAGAGAATTTTCTCTTGAGTTCTTAGAATGCTCTGTCTGTAATATTGTCAAGGCTGTGTGCAGGTTTGTGTGTTTGTGTACCTTCTTTGACTGCATGGTATGACTGGCTGGTCTATCTCATTCAGGCCATTCAGGAGGAGCATAAAGAGGAGTGGATCCCCTGAGGCAGATGCCAGATAGTTCTTACTTGCTGAATGGTAATCAGGCCTCCTATTCTTTATTGTACTTTTACGTCTGTTTACTGCTCTCTTGCTTACCTCTCATGTCCTCCTTCTAGGAATAAACCTTTTCTCCAGTCCTCGTCCTCCTTCTGGTCTTCAGTCCTCTGCCTCCTCGCTTCCCAGAGTTCACTGGCGAACTGTTCAAGCTGTTCAGGGGTAGTGGGTATGAGCAAATCTTGGACTGCCTTCATTTTTTCTGGGTCTGCCTTTACCTACCAATCCACCCTCAAAGATGTAGCCCAAGAAGGGTATTGATGTTTTATGAAATTTAAATCTTTCTGCTTTGTCAAACAAAGGGTTTTCCAAAGAGTTGTTGGAGAACCTGGCAGACGTGGTTCTTGTGCTCTTCTGGGTTTCGTGAGAAGATCAGGAAGTCGTCAATAAACAAAGACAAAAATGATGAGGAAGTTGTGGAGAATGTCATTGACCAGGGCCTGAAAAACTGCAGCGGTATTGGTGAGACCAAAAGGCATGACTAAGTACATGAAATGACCAATATGAGCTTTGAAAATGGTTTACCTCTCAACTGCTTCTTAGATGCAGACCAGCATTGAGAAGATGGTGCCTTGTTGTACGGGTTCAAATGCTAAGGAGATGAGTGGGAGAGAGTATTGGTTTTTAATAGCTATTTGGCTGAGTCCTTGGAAGTCTAGGGTCTTAGAGTTTTGCCTTTCATTTCTACAAAAAAAAGCCCTGTCCCTTCAGGTTAGGATGAGGGGTGTATTATATCTTCCCGAAAGGGACTCTTGAATGCATTTTTAAAAAGCTGTGGGAGAAGTGGACTTAAGTAATGCAAGGTAAGTAGGGGGATTAGCAAATATCATGCAAGATACGAGAGTAATTATTTCTATGCCTAGTTCTCTCATGGAGGAGATTATTTATCGGAATAGACAAAGTGATCAAGTCTTCTAAAGAGTCAGGCTCATCTCTACATGCCAGCTCATCTTTTAATTTTTCACTAAGGGCGTTCAGGAAGGTACCTTTAAGAACAGGTGAGTTCCAGCCGGACTGGAGAACAAGTGACTTCCTGGAAGGGGGCATTAGAGGTACATTAGAGAACATGAGTAAAAGTACAACAAAAATAGGAGGCCTGATTACCACTCAGTGGATAAGAACTATATGGGATCTGGCTCAGGGGATCCAGTCCTCTTAATGCGCCTCCTGATTGGCCTGGACCAGCTGCAGCTGCGGACACACACCTGCCAATCACACCCTGCAATCGAAGAAGGTGAGGAGCACATACACACACAAACCTGCACACAGCTTTGAGGATTTCACAATCACTTGCTGTTTTGGGTTGGTCTGTCACATAACATGTTAATAAAATACATTTAGGTTTGTGTAACTCAATAAAATATGGAAACATTCAAGAGGCTTTAATACTTATGCAAGACAGTATGCATATGTTAAGCAAGATCGGACTATTGGAAAATAGCTCCTCTGTTATCCAGAAGACAATACCATGTATTTTTGAAGGATATCACTCAATTCAGTTAAATGTGTTAACAGTGAAAAATACCAATAATTAAATATTTCTGTTACAAAATTGAGAAAATTAATTGAAGCAACAGTTAATTAATGTTTATGTATATTGTTGAATAAACAAATGACAAATAGAGGTCAAAATGATTAATGACAACGGACAATTTATTTGCATTTCTTAGTGGAGTTAAAGTAATGCTATTTGGATAGTAAAAGAGACTGCATTAGTCAAACTTTAACATCTGAGTACAATTACTTGATTCAGTGTAGAGTGGGAAAAACTTAAAAGGTGCATGCAAATTGATACTTTTTATTTCTACTGAGCTTGTGTTTTAGTTTTAGAGTGCAGTGCAAATATTTTTGCATAACATATGATGTAAATAGATTCAACACAAAACATTTATTGACACCATGTTCCATCCTGCCAGTCTATTTTTCATAGAGCCACCTGCTCATTAGTAGAAGTTATATGTTAATGTGGAGGTCACCTTTAATCATTTCAAATAAGCAACATTTACTTCATGCCTTAGAGATTCAGTGTGTGCATGTGACTTCACCCCCTCCCACTCCTCCTATACAGTTTGAATGGACCTGAACACACGTAGGGGGCTGAAGGGGGTGACATGGTTGCTGTTTGATGCCCCCTGGCGCAGTGAGGGGGATTGCTACTCATATTTGTCAAGGTCAATTAATGAATGCAAGGGGTTACAGCTGGAAGGATCCCCCAAACGCCCCAGGGGGTCATAAATTATCCAGACAACACGTGTATTTTAAAGTCAGGATTTAGATCTCCCCCAATTAAGGTAATTTTGCATCATTTTGCCCCTCTCTCCTAAATGCTTTCAGAGCATCAAGTCAGGTGTAGGCTACAACATCCATCTCCCTGTCTCCTTCCTCTAGCCCTATACACAAGCATTGCGAGCAAACCACAGGAGGATGTCCTGAATTGAGCTAGATCTCTCTATTATTGCAGCCCTGCCTCTGAGTGGGGCACCTTGATCCGTCATCTCTGTGATATAGAAAAACTAGTTTTTGTTCTTGTTGTTTTAACGCCTTTTCAGAGGCTCAGCTGTGGGCTCCCCCTGCTCCACCCCCCACCACCCACCATCCGCACCCTGCACCTTTAAGGCAATGGAGAGGGACAAAAGCGTCTGCGGAGAAGGAGGCGCGGGTTTATTCCACCGCGCTCTGAGGCAGGGCAGGTTCTGAGCGCAGGGACCAGAGTGCGCAGTGTGTGCGTGGAAGATGCGTGTGCTTGTTGCTCCGCGGACGGAGAGAGGCGGCGACGACAGGAGTTTCGAGCGCAGCTAACAATCAACTCCATCCTCTGACATTTTTTTTTCAACTTTAATCTACTGGCTGGGATAACACATCTGGCTTCACACTTGTAATTTATTTTTACAGTATATTGTTAATTTTCTTTATTTTAAAGGCTTTTTTGTTTTATTGTTTTAATTATTGGAGTTGGAGTGTGCGCAAAAAGGTACTTTGTCCTACACGTCTCCTGCCTCTGACTCAGCAGCAGCAGCGGAGGCATCGGCACAGCTCACCTGGACCGGAGCGCACCAAACCGAGGTCGCTCATGTTCCGCGCAGAGCAGCGCTCCGATACGGGCGGACGGCTGCTCTGAGGCCCGGATCGGTGCGGTCTGGTGCGGTCAGTCCAAACGGTGGTCGGGGGGGGGCAGAGACGCACAGTTGTGGATCTTCTATAACATCTGCGGGTTTACCAGGAGACAATCAGCAGCAGGAAGACTCTAAACCTCCTCCTCTTCATATTCTTTTTCTCAACGTGCTGGATTGAGGGAGAGAGAGAGAGAGCCAGAGAAAGGGGAGAAGGGAAAGAGATTTGCAAGCTCCGCTTTCTTTCATTGCAACTGACTTGTAGAAGGGATAAAAAAGGAGAAATAACAAAAAGAGTGCCAGGAGAGAAGAAGAAAAAGCATTAAGATTGGATATTGAACGGAGCGGGGCATGTGGATATTGGCTCTTATCTTTTCCCAGTGCATCTTGAATGGTGAGTGATGCTTATGCGCACATCGGAACTTCAAGTTTAGCCTAATTATTCCAGCGTTATTCGAGGGTTCAGACTGCAGCCTGTACGATCCCGGTGCAGGTCTGCAGAGAAAATTCGATTATTCATTTTTTAGTGGTGCTTTACAATCGAACAGATGAGGAACAGTCTGTTGCTATGTCCTGTCAGGCTGTGGGCACTATAGGAGGAGGGGGGGGGGGCAGTTCATCCGCAGGAGGGCCCCCTGGACCCAGTGTA